>JBBMOJ010000600.1:0-20216 GCA_038090695.1 Sclerotinia spermophila | reverse complement strand
GAGATCTCTAGACACTTCCACGTGACCCTAGAGGCAGCTCCCGTAACATTATACTTCTTTATTTATAGTTTCTATAATAAATAATTGATATATTATATATTGAATTGAATATATATGAATTGAAGTGAAAGTGGCCTATATAGTGATATGACCTATATGTATATAAACCATGTTAATCAATCTTATAAGTATACGAAGTACGAGTAATTTTATATAAAAAGCTATCCTAATCTGACCTTATTATTATATATCAGCTCTCAATTTCATACACCTCAAGCTAAAAGTATATCTTCAAGCCGCTAGCAATATTTTACTATCTATATTAACGAGCTAAATAAAATAAGAGGCTGAATGCTAGCGCGTTGTGGTATTAATCAATTTCATATTCTCTCTCCAAAAGAGGTTGGGGGGGCATTGTGGATCATCCGACCTTCACCCGTATATGGAGTCGCACTCACTCAAAGGCGCGGGGAAATTAAATTAAATAATTTTTTTGTTTCTCTCATCTCTAACCCCGCCATTCCCTCAAATTATATATCGAAAAATTCGAACAATTCTCGAGTTGTGCTTCATCGCACAACAGGCAGAAATAGGATGGAATATCTCAAATTGCCTGGAAATTCTTGCTTCACACCAGCTGAGGCTACAAAGCTCGCGGCTAGAATCAATGATCTTTATGAAGTCAAGGTAGAACTTCAGGGTGTTTGGATTCATTACACACATTTGAGACACTCGGATCCAGAAACTGAAGCCAAGATCAAACAATTACTTCCAGACTCAGGAGTGGCTTTGGAGGCTAAACCGGGAAGTATAATATATTGTAAGTCGTCGCTTGCTCATTGTCAGATATAATCTTGGGCTTTGAAAAGTGTTTATTGCTCATACGCCATGGTCCCTCCTCACTTTGTACAAAGTGCAGTGCAGTGTGCAGACAATATTAACTCCTCAATCATTTAGACGTTACTCCAAGAAATCTTTCTCCATGGAGTTCCAAGGCCACAAACATCGCACATGTATGCGGTCTCGAATCCCAAGTTCAAAGAATCGAAAGAGGTCGCGCTATATTGATAAAGTTTGCGGAACCATCTGAGGCAGAGGTGAGCATCAGTGATTTCATCTCAATGATTGTTCCCTGATGTAGAAAGTTGTTGGGAAATTCAATTCTGTCTGGATGCTCAAAGCAATTACTGACTTTCCTAATTCTTAAGAGGGAGGATTTGCCATTCAAAGATATCCTTTACGATCGCATGACCGAAAACATCAGTGCCGAGGAACCAGATGTGCACAAAATTTTCGAAGAAGGGGAGCCAATTCCCTTGGAGGTTGTTGATCTTTGGGTAGAGGGTTCAACACCAATCGAAGTTCTAAAAGCATACAACGTGAAGCGTGGTCTAGCTCTAGACACTCCGGAAATGGAATATCTTGTCGAGAAATACACCCAACATGGTAGATCCCCCACCGATGTTGAATTGTTTATGTTTGCGCAGGTCAATTCTGAGCATTGTAGACATAAGCAATTCAATGCGAACTGGACAATCGATGGTACAAGTATGGATATGAGTTTGTTTGGAATGATTCGAAACACCCACAAGAAAAACCCAGACTTTACCGTATCAGCTTATAGTGACAATGCTGCCGTTTTGCAAGGAGAGATGGCTAGTCACTGGGCACCCGAATACTCTACTGGTAGCTGGAAACAGACTCCTGAGGTTGTGCATATTCTAGCGAAGGTAGAGACTCATAACCATCCTACGGCAATCTCACCTTTCCCCGGAGCAGCGACCGGTTCAGGTGGAGAGATTAGAGATGAAGGTGCCGTTGGTAGAGGATCCAGCCCTAAAGCTGGTCTTTGTGGATTCTGGGTTTCAGATCTTTTGATTCCAGGATACAAGCAACCATGGGAAATGGATGTTGGCAAGCCAGCACACTATGCTAGTAGTTTGGACATTATGTTAGAGGCCCCAATTGGTAGTGCCAGATTCAACAACGAGTTTGGTAGACCATGTCTCGCTGGTACCTTCCGTACTCTCCTTACAGATGCAGATGCCTCAATTAGCGAGGTTCGTGGGTATCATAAGCCTATTATGATCGCTGGTGGACTCGGTACCGTTAGACCAGGGCATGCCATCAAAAATGGCAATGATGTAAAACCTGAAGCGCATGTAATTGTTCTTGGTGGCCCAGCAATGTTGATTGGTCTTGGCGGAGGTGCAGCCTCAAGTAATACATCTGCCGGAGAAAGCTCAGTTGAGCTTGACTTCGACAGTGTTCAAAGAGGAAATCCAGAAATGGAAAGGAGAGCTCAGATGGTGATCGATCACTGCAGAGCCTTGAAGGATGAGAATCCTATTGCGTTCATCCATGATGTAGGAGCTGGTGGATTATCGAACGCTTTACCGGAACTTGTCAATGATGCTGGGTATGGTGGTAAATTCGAGCTTAGAAATGTCGAAAGTGCGGATGGAAGTATGAGTCCTTTACAAATCTGGTGTTGTGAAGCTCAAGAGCGTTATGTCTTGATTGTCAATAAGGACGATCTTGGTAGATTTACCAGCATTGCCAGTAAGTTTTGTTTCAGAGCGTGGTAAACTTTATACTAATCATTTACAGAACGTGAACGATGTGGCTTCTCCAATGTCGGAACTGTTGTGCCTAAAGGCCAAGATGGAGTTGCCAAACTTGTGGTAACTGATCGAAATTCCACAGAGCACCCTACGCCCATCGATCTTCCTATGTCTACCTTGTTCCCTAAGGACAGGAAACTAGACAGAATCGTGCAATCGAGGAAACCACAACTTCTCCCATTCAACGCAGAGAAGTCTCTTAAAGAGGCATACCCACAAATCCCCGATCATGACCTCTTAAGAATGGCAATTGAGCGTGTCTTTTCTCTTCCATCTGTCGGCTCCAAGTCCTTCCTCATTACTATCGGCGATCGTTCTGTCGGAGGTTTGACCGTTCGTGATCAAATGGTTGGACCATGGCAAACACCTGTCGCCGATGTAGCTGTCACAGCTAGCGCTCTTAACATTGGTGGCAAATTGAAGACTGGTGAAGCTATGGCTATGGGTGAAAAGCCTACACTGGCTTTGATTTCGGCTGCAGCTTCTGCTAGAATGGCTGTTGCCGAAAGTTTAATGAACATTGGTGCAGCACATCTTCTGGGCAACTTACCTCGTATTCGTTTATCCGCAAACTGGATGGCCGCAGTGAACCAACCTGGTGAAGGTGCAGCTTTGTATGAGGCAGTTCAGGCAATTGGAATGGATCTTTGCCCTAAGTTGGGAGTCAGTATTCCTGTCGGCAAAGACTCCACATCAATGAAAGCCTCGTGGAAGGATCAGAAGAGTGGAGATTCTAAAACAGTCACAGCTCCTATGACCGTTGTTATCTCAGCCTTTGCACCAGTCGCAAATGTCCGTAACACATGGACACCTTCACTCCGAAGACTTGAAGACGTCGGGGAAACTACCTTGATG
Source organism: Sclerotinia spermophila (assembly GCA_038090695.1). Lineage (NCBI taxonomy): Eukaryota > Fungi > Ascomycota > Leotiomycetes > Helotiales > Sclerotiniaceae > Sclerotinia > Sclerotinia spermophila. The sequence goes on along the minus strand of JBBMOJ010000600.1, from coordinate 16,737 downwards.
TATGTTGACCTTGCCCAAGGTCACAAGGCTATGGGCGGATCAGCACTTGCGCAATCTTTCGGTCAAGTTGGAGACGAAGCACCAGATGTCAGAGATGCTGATCTCATTATTGACTACTTCGATGCTTTGCAACAGCTACACGAGTCGGGAGTTGTGTTGGCTTATCATGATATTTCAGATGGTGGTTTATTGACTACGATCGCTGAGATGATGTTTGCTGGACGATGTGGCGCTGAGATCATGCTTGATGGAGTTTCCAAGAGCGCATCTCCATCTCACGTCATCGAAGCTTTGTTCAACGAAGAGCTTGGTGCTGTTTTCCAAGTTCGAAAATCGGATGAGGTCAACTTTATGAGATGTTTTGCTACATGTGGTCCTCCGCCAGGACTCATCAGAAAGATTGGACGAGTACCAGCTGCATCGAAACAACAGCTCGCCATTCGCTACGGGCAGAAACCAATCTTACACATGTCCAGATCTGAGCTTCAACAACAATGGACCAAAACATCTTACCAGATGCAACGTCTTAGAGATAATGTTGATTGTGCTGACGTCGAATTTGAGAACATTAAGGATGATCGCGATCCTGGTCTCCACTATACCCTTACATACGAACCTAAGGAGAACATTCTTCCACTAACAGCATCAATCACATCCACCTTCGCTAAGGCACCTCGCGTAGCTATTCTCCGTGAACAAGGAGTTAACGGTCATGCCGAAATGGCCTTCGCTTTCAAAGCTGCAGGATTTGACCCTATTGATGTGCACATGACTGACATCATTTCTGGGCATTATTCTCTTGCCAATTTTGTTGGTATTGCTGCCTGTGGTGGTTTCTCTTATGGTGATGTTATGGGTGCTGGTCGTGGATGGGCAAATTCCATCCTTATGCACGAACAAAAAGCGCGACCAGAGTTTGAGAATTTCTTCAAACGCCCTGATACTTTTGCATTGGGTGTCTGCAATGGTTGCCAAATGCTTAGCCGCATATCTGAACTTATCCCCGGCACTTCTCATTGGCCCGTTTTCACCGATAACCAATCTCAACAATTTGAAGGCAGAGTCAGCATGGTAAAGATCCAAGACAACGCCAAGAAACCATCCGTATTCCTCCACGGTATGAATGGTAGTTCCTTACCTATTGTCGTCTCGCACGGTGAAGGTCGAGCTTCGTTCAAAAATGATACAGATTTAGGAGCTTTGAATTCCGATAACCTCATCCCAATTAGATACACGGATAACTTTGATAAACCAACAATGAGATATCCATACAATCCAAACGGTAGTCCCGAAGGTATTGCAGCGGTGAGAAGTTTGGATGGAAGAGTTTTGGCTATGATGCCTCATCCGGAGAGAACTATCATGGCAGATGTGGGTAGTTACGTGCCAAAGGAGAGTGTAGAGGAATGGGGAGAATTTGGTCCCTGGGTCAGAATGTTTAAGAGTGCTAGAAGATGGGTGGGTTGATTGGGTTGTTGCTATATGAGATGATATGAATGGGATATATGGAGAAAAAATGGCTAGAATTGGGTTAAGATATCATTGCATGCATGGACGTTTGCGTTATTATAGTATCGATGGAGTTTAGGGGTGAATGATTGAAATAGATAGATGGTTATCACGCGAATATTGAACACCCGGGGGGGTTTTTTGGCATATGTTTGATGTATTGGAATTCATTATGGAATCTGAAGTATGTTGAAGCTAATCGTAGCTATTTCTGGAGAGCAACCCAATCCAGAACTTTCTCGACAAGGAAAAAAAATTTCTACGCCTTTCGTCCCCCTCGCATTACCATCTCCTCTCTCATCGCTCCCTTTGTAGAGGTGAGGAATCCAACCCCCAATCTAGCATTCGACTATCTTATGAGTACCATGCTGCATTGGGGAAAGAGTAGCTATATCTGACATTGAGCTTTCTTGCCAGTAATATCTGGGGCTCCTGGGGCCACAATGCTCACTTCGTTCGAGGCTCAGTGAGAAGCGATTCAAGTTTCCGTCTATGGTCATAATTTTAGAGGGCTATTCGCTCATTTTGGAGTTGAAAGTTCCAAGGATGTATTTAGATGGATATATAACGGAACGATATGTGTTACCAGACGTGGTAGTAGGGCTGCTGTGAGGAGCTTACTGGTGTCTCGTGGTGCGAATTATATCCGCATCGAAGATGTGAAGAGGAGGATACAAGAGGGAATTAATTCATTCGTGAATCCCTTGAGTACAATCCTCCCTTCGTGCCCAAGTCAAAAGAACCTTAACCAGCATTCTGATACCGAAGACGCTTGATAATGGCTTCATTCATATCGTTTTTATGTTCAAGAAGGGATATCTTTTGTTGAAGCTCGGCGATCTTTGTATCTTTGGTCTTAAGAGCTACTCGCGTGATATCCCTACCCTTCACGATACCCGATATTTTGAGTGCGTGTCTAGCTAACAACTGACGTAGTTTGGCGGATACTTCATCGTCGATATGTTGATCTTTGAGGAGATTCAGAATGTCTTCCGTCATGTCGTAATTTCGCGGCGAATCCCCTGCACCGATTTTTGACGGAGAGGCCATGAACTTTGGAGGTGGGCCCATTGTAGCATCTTTGAATCGCATGGGAGAAGGTGTCTCCGCGGGACTAAATAGAACGGACCGTTCATTCCCATCCCACATCCCACCATTTATTCTTTTACGGCTTGTAGAAGGAGTGCCAAAAATATCTTCATCCCGAGTACCTTTTGTCCTAGGCGTAGGATACATGTTGGCACCATTGCTTTCTTCTTCATCCCGCTGTCTTTTGCTTCCCGGTGTCGCTGTCTTACTATCCATGCCCTTTCTTGGAGTCTCTGGAAAGCTACCAGGGTCCGTTCTCTCGACAATCTTAACCACTTTATCCTCATCCTTTCGAGTTAAAGGCCATGCGCCAAATTCTTCTTCTTCCTTCTTCCCAAGATCTTGAAGCCATTTATTACTAGCAATCGCATGCCCTTCCAGCGTCCTTTTATCTTTCGATGGAGTTACTGGTGTACGCGATTCAGGTGTATGAGGTTCCGTTCTTGCATTGTTCAGAACTGCGCTCATCTCTCTTCCTTTGGCTTTATCGTCCCATAGAAAGAATCCGCAGCTAGACTCTTTTGGTTCTTGACATGTGTAGAACCATCGGCCTTTGTTTTGTCCTTCTTTCTTGACTTGGAATCTTACGGCGGGTAGTCTGGGGTTACAATTGCCTGTCACTATGTTAGCTAAATGATAGATGAACATATCGTTCCGAGGTACTTACACTGCCAGTTACCATCAGAAAAGAGTCCATTCAAAGCCACTTTAGAGGGTGTTGCTTTGGATGGTGTTGCGCCATTGCGCTTTTGTGGTGTATTAAATACACTATACATTATTTATTAGTGTGTGATTAAACTGAGTGTAGCAAATCTTTCAAATTATCATCATCATATGAAAAAGTAGTAGTGGTGATGAAACAGTTCCCCTTGTTGACATCGTCACTATCACAACCATTGGAGGGATGGACGACTTTATCCGTTATGTTATCAGAAAAGTCGATCGAGAAACTGTACCGGATAAATATCGGATATCGGACAAAGTCAAGTACCGATATCTAAAATAAGGCTATTATGTCATCAATTATTGGATTCATTATCTCAAAATTAAATTGTGTAGAATCTGTTGGATTGAACATCTAATTCAATTCTTTCCAATTGTCATCCTGGAACGTTCTTCTGTTTCTATGGACTTTGTATTATAGATTCTATTCCCATCTGCCATTGCTGGCTTTGAATCCCCAAAAACATCACTGCCAATATGGGTCTCATTTCATTCATCACTGGCTATATAGCCCCTATGTTTATCATAATATCTCCCATAACATCATATGCGGACCAGACATACTCGATACATAGGAACAAGTCCAGTGCGGGATTTTCCTTGGATATCCCTTTGATCATGCTTGTAGCATCATTTTTGAGGTACGCTGTGCTGTAATGAGTGTCAGGAGCTTGATGCTAATCTTCATCGTAGAGTTTTCTATTATCCTGGAGCCCAGTTCGATACCTCTTTATTAATACAGTCATTCATTATGATTGCGATGCAAACTATGTTACTGAAGGTTGCGCTCGATCATCGGCCATCACCATCGTCAAAAGGGGGAGATGCGGCTACGCCATTTGCTGGGCATAGGGATGGGGTTCTTGGAGCGTCAAGACCATATAACTTCTGGCAATGGCGTTCCCCAAAACCGTACGCATCTATTCACTGTGTTTCCTGCGAAGGGATTACATTATGCTAACGAAGAAACTCGCAGCTACTGGCAATTCCTCCTTTACCTATTCATAGCCCTCATCTCATGCGAACTTATTCTCTCTCCAGCCCCATGGTTCTATTTCGTCTACTCTGACGCGATTGGCTACATTGGACTTGGTGTAGAAGCAACCCTCCCAATTCCTCAAATTCTTTCAAACTACAAATCTCGATCCTGCAAAGGTTTCCGTTTCTCAGTCATGGCCAGCTGGATTGCCGGTGATATAATGAAGATGTTCTGGTTTTTTACTGCCACAAGTGCTATACCATGGGCTTTTAAACTGTGCGGCATGTTCCAGATGTGCTGCGATTTGTTCTTAGGTTTGCAATTTTGGATGTATGGAGATGGTGATGGAAAGAAGAATGATGATTTTAGAGCACCAATTGGGGAGAAAGATGCACGATTATCATGAGATGAATGAGCCGAGAACTGGATTGAAAGGGAAAGCCGAACCAAAAGTATAGATATCTGTTGATGGATAAGCGAGACGAACAAACGAAATTAGAGATGAACATGACGGAAGATTTTAGTTGTGATACATAATGAAATGTAGGATTTCTGTGTTTATTAGGGAAATGTTGATGGTACATAGAGATTCGACCAGATCCGTTTGTTAAATGGTAGTTTCTCCTGAAGGGAACTTAAAATCTCAGTGTCTCGATTTCACATGAGATTCAGTTTGGAGTTGTCATAGGGCGAAACTTTCAATATTATAGTTACACTATTGGCCCCCGAGAGCTCGCCAGCGCATATCTAAAGACTCTTCCAAGTGATAGAGATCATCAAGAGCTTGTAAAGGAACGTAATAAAGTTGCTAACCTGGTATTCACTACCCGGCTTGGCACAAGTGCTTAGCTTCACTCCTGAGAAGCTAGACGTCGCCTATTAGCTAGTCCTCAAATTACTTCGTTTAATACAATCTAGTTCCTCTTGAATTTTTGGAGTTATTATTCTCTTTTCCATTATTATTATTATTGGTCATTGTTTGTACATCGAGTTTATGGAGATGGATGGAGATGGATGAAGAAGTTTCTATCGCCAGATTTATTTTCAAATTTATATTCACTAGAATGCTGAGTTATCTATTCTGTTCTCAAACATTAGATGAGTGTTCCATTATATAGGTTCAGTAAATATTCATATGATCATGCCTTTCAATCTTCTTCCATTGGATTATTTTTTTGATATATTCTAGTAACAATTTTCATATATTAGACGAATACATAGAAAGACGCAAAATCGAGCTAAGCAACGAGCACTTGATATCAAATCCATTAATCCTCTTTATTATTACATTTTCCAAGTCTTTTTGTTATGTGACTATTGTTTTCTCCCCTAACAGTTTCATAAACAACAAGCCTCCCAGAAACTAGTCATATTTCAGACACCACAATCAAATTTGTTGTACTATTTCAACACTCATCGTCGTCCTTACTTCGAGCCGCTTATTCGAGGAGGTAACGAGGAGTGTATTGCTACATAGATTAAAGTGAGGGGTTAGCACTCGCGGATGCTCGGAAATAAATAGTCCTGCTTGACTTTTCGCCAAACTATGTACTCAGCAGATCATGCATTCTCTATGCTCTCAAATATTCATTTACTTAGTAATTTCCCTCAAACAAACAACTCATTCGCCATCACCATCGCATTCACCTTCACTTCCACCCGGCTTTCCACGTCGTCACTTCAGTTACAAACACCTTATGTCGCAGATACAAAATATCTAATAGTGTCTATTAAACCCGCTCATATAGCTCGATTCTCCATATTGCCCCGCATTCACTTTCTCGCACCAGGCGTGCCATCAACCGCGTTCTCTATTTTTATATTTATCCCAACTTCGAAGATTTCTCTAAACTATTCATCAAATCTAACACATATTCACCTTCTACTTGCTATCATCGCTATCATTCACGAAAATCATTAATCTTGCTATATGAATAGCCAAAATAGGGCTCAGTGCTAGTCCGTAGTTAAGCGATGTAACAGGTGCTAGGCTATTTCTCGTTAAACAGTTTAGTGGAAGTATATCGACCGCTTATTTTCCTTCGAATGATGAGTTGCCAGCCTTCTGAGTCCATATCTCGTAGGAAGTATCCGGGAATGGGAAGCCCAAGAGGAAGAGAGAGATGAGGAGGGAACTTTGAGAGCCATAGATTGTATCGAAATTTTCGAATCGTCGAATGATGTATAGCAAGTAAATTCAAGAACTTTTCTGAATACACAAAAGGTTAATCAAGCAAAGCGCAACGATAGTATTGGCTGCCTCAATTGCAAAAATATAAATGCATGTTCACAGCCGTCAAACCCCAACCAATCCAGCAACCTCAACATTCCCTTATCGGGTCACACTCGATTCTATAAAGGCTGAACTCCTCCCATTCCATTGGCCAAAAAGTGTCCCGCCAATAAACCCCCCAGCCTCGTCTGTGCGAGCTCAAATGAGGGGTAAATTTAGCGGGAATGTAACAAAGGAGAGGGGTAAGCATCATCACACCATTAAAATTCAATAATTTTGCTGAAGCTCTTTAGACACTCAATAACTCTTCCTTTCATTTACTGCGACTCTACAGTCTTAAGTAATCTCTATTGTGAAAAGAGCAATTGAACTACTGCAAAAAATGAAAGGTGTAGTAATCAAGGCCCGTAATTCCCCCTGGGAAGTCGTCAATGATCTCGAGAAACCTGTGCCAGGAAAACATCAGGTTTTGGTGAAGTCGCTCGTTACGGGTATTAATCCCTTGTAGGTTCTCCATTTGCGTCTCTCTCTTCCTTGCCAATCCCCCTCTCAAAGCACACCACTAACCCAAAATCAAAGGGACAACTTGATGCGACAAACCGGTTCCTTAATCCCTTCTTACCCAATAGTACTTGGCTGTGACGCCTCAGGAGTTGTTGTTGAGTTAGGTCCAGGAGTCGATAAATTCAGAGTAGGAGATGGGATTTTTGGGTGTGCGACGAGGGTCGGGGAGGAGGGATATGGTACTTTCCAGGAGTTTGTATGTTCGATGTTCTTTTTTCTCTCGGAATCGGTGATTTGAATAGTGGGGGTGAAGTGAAGTAGGCTGAGAAATATGGTGGAGTGGGAATGAGGAATGAAGAATGGTGGAATGAGATAAGAGAGGGACTAACCATTAAATTTGTGAAATAGCATTTAATGGACGAGAAGCTAGCATTCAAGAGACCGGAAAGAGTTTCGGTTGAAGAAGCTGCGACAATTGGGGTCGGACTTTTGGTGAGCAATCCTTCACTTCTTGCAGGTTTTTATGCTGTGGTTTTTGTGGATGAGCAATACTAAATACGATAATGATAGACGGCAGCAATTTGCCTAGATGACGGAAACGATATTATGTATCCGGCCAGTCGCGAAAATCAACCAGAATGGTTTATTGTTTTGGGAGGTACATCGAACGTTGGACAATATGGCATTAAGGTTAGCGTTATCTATACTGCAATTTGGACATGTTGGGATTGACAAGTATCTAGCTTGCAAAATTGTGCGGATACCAAGTCCTTGCCTCGTGCTCGCAATCTAATGCTGAGGTGAGTTTCGCGAAATGAGAAAAGAGGTGAAATGAGACTTGTGTAGTAGCTAATCTATCTCCCATCACAGCTTGTCAAATCTGCCGGTGCAGATGCAACTTTTGATTATAAACAATCTCTCGAAACACAACTAAATGAAATCGAAAAAATCACATCGGGAGAGTTCGCCGGTATATTCGATGCATCAGCTTCGAGTTCCGCAGTTGGCATAGCTGCTTTGAATACCAAGTCAACAGCCAAAACACAGCAGAAAACATTCTCGACTACGAATGATTGGTATGTAAAATATTCCAGTCTCTCTACACTCTGCAAGAACTACAACTGAATAAATAGGGACGAAATCGACGAACAAAAGGACATCAACATTTATCACGTCCACCTTGGACAAATCGGCAGGTTCGGAGAGCCATTAGGCGATGCAACAAACAGCGTTGTAGAAAAACTAATTCCAAGACTTGAAACCTTGCTTTGGAAGGGACTTCTGGAGCCAAATGAAGGAGAAGTAGTTGCGACTGGATTTGGAGGGGTCAGTTTTGGCGTTGACCTTTCGACGAAAAATGAGCTTGGAGGGAAGAAGATATTGGTTAAGCTGCAGGATTATTAATGGGGAGATGCAGATATGTATTCATCAATATGATAATCATATAATGCCACTTATTGGTCTTTAGGTAGAAGTTTTTCTTGCAGTGAAGACTTAGTTTAGCTGACATGAATTATGAAATGAATCAGATTGCAGCCTTGTGACGGGATAAGTAAGAGTGGGGGTAACGGGGAATATTTCACAGTCCATTCTGGGAACATTCGGTTCAGCTGTTTGCTGAATATTATATGTGCAGTTTAAATAACTCTTGGAGAGGTGTTGCCTTCCAATCAGAATTAGATGTTGAGCTTATGGCAGTCCTAATAAGGTTGCAGCAAGGGACAGCCTGCATGTAGGCTTGACTTGGCAATGTATCTCTCTTGTAATTCTTTAGTATTTAAGTTATGTATCTAAGCACTCGTTACTTATTGCTACAAGTGGTGAAGATTTGTACGGTTGTAGCGTATATACTGCTACATGATGCGTTCGCTTTCAATTCTCTCCATATGGTTGTCGCTCACGACCGCTTCTCATGGAACGCCTCTTGGTGGGAAGATAGTCGGTCGTGATACCGCACTGCTGTCCAACTATGACTTTATTGTTGTGGGTGGTGGAACAAGTGGGCTTGTTGTAGGAAATAGACTATCAGAGAATCCAGGTTAAGATCCGCACATTTTGGTGTTTTGGATAGAAGCTTACCATCATTAGCGACGACTGTTCTTATCATTGAGGCTGGTGAACTGTGAGTATATAAGTACATTCTGTATCCACCAACGACCATCTAATGGTATAAAGTGATCAGGGAGAAGACTTCATATACATTCCGCTTTTTGCAGGAATTGGGAATGGTGCGATAGGTACACAGTATGATTGGAACCTAACCTATGCTCCCCAGCCAGCCGCAAACAACCGATCAATTGCCATACCACTGGGTACAGTTGTAGGCGGTGGCTCTTGCTTGAATAAGATGACTTTCGATATTGCTGGGAAAGAAGACTATGATCGTTGGATAGAAGTAGGAGCAGTTGGCTGGAATGAACTTTTTCCATATTTCAAGAAAGTAAGGACATTACGTGGGTCAGATTGAAGTAATGCACGAGCTAACACGTCTGTCCATCAGTTGACTAATTTCACACCACCTGCGCCCGAAATTGTAAAAGAATGGAAAATTCAAACTGATCCTTCAGCGCACGGGTATAAAGGCCATGTAATGAAATATGTGCCGGAAATCAAGATGTTTGCTAACTGTATTTACAGGTTCGTTCAAGTTATCCAACCTTTAATTGGCCATCATTTAGTTGAGTATATTGTCCTAACCAAAACTACTTCCATTGACATGCTATTAGAATTGCGTCCATGAAATACCTCGGAATACGCAAGGTATTTGATTCTTTGAATGGAGATGCAAATGGTGTTCTGTGGAATCCACAATCACTAGATCCAGATACTAAGACCCGCTCAAATTCCAGAACCGCTTGTTGGAATAGTGCAAGTAATCGAACCAATTTGCACCTCTTAACTGGACACCAGGTGACGAAACTGATCACTAAATCAACTAATGAAAGTGCTGCAATCATTGGTGTCGAGGTAAATGTTTGCCAACCGCATTCTTTAGACAGCATTCTGACCAGGACAATAGTATGCAGCTGGCTCGAATTCTTCCAGATCAGCCGTACTTGCGGTGAAGGAAGTAATTCTCGCAGCTGGTGCTATTCATTCACCTCAGCTGCTTCAACTGTCTGGAATCGGAAACCCTCCTTTGCTTGAACAATTTGGTATCAAAACTGTGGTGAGCCTGCTGGGAGTTGGGGCAAATTTCCAAGATCACCCATTGCTCAGATCCAGTACCACTTGTGGGTTGTACGCCAAATTTGCAGAACGTTGTTGACTAACAGGCAGATAGTGGACATTTACCTTTCTGCGAAAAATTTGACCAATAATGCGACGTTCAATGCTGAAATGTTAGCATTGTATAGGCTTAATAGAACCGGTCCGTAAAATCTACTTAACTTCACAAATTATTATTAATCTAGTAAAACAGGTCCATACTCCACAGAAGGAGGAGGCGCATATGCTTTTATTGGAACCCCTTCTTTCACCAATACAACCTCACAGATTGTACCCTCCGCCTCAACTATTACTCCAGCATCATATCTGCCATCCGATGTCGATCCGACTATTTTAGCAGGATATGAAGCCCAATACAAGATTCTCAATCGAGACCTCGCATCTAATAAAGTGCCAATTATTGAGTTCATATTTGGTGGAGGACCAGTATTTACTGGTCTTCAGCATCCATTCTCCCGTGGGTCGGTGGCGATCACATCCGCAGACCCTTTCACTCCCCCATCAGCAAACCCAGGATTTCTCTCTCATCAGACAGATCTTCTTCTATTAAGTTCTGCGGCTAAATACGCTCGTAACATACTCAGCACCCCAATATTCGCACCATTATCACCAGTTGAGACAATACCAGGCCCGAGTGTACAAACAGGTGCAGATTTTGAAGCATGGGTTCGTTCGACAATTGGAACGACATTTCATCCTAGCGGCAGTACATCCATGATGAAGAGAAGATATGGAGGAGTTGTGGACTCTAACTATAAGGTATATGGTGTCCATAATCTGAGAATAGTTGATGCGGGTACGTTTCCAATGATACAAAGTGCGCATTTGCAAGTAACGGTGTATGCCATGGCTGAGAGAGCTTCTGATGTGATCAAGAAGAAATGGAGACTCTAACGCGTAGACCGTAGTATGATGATGGGCTATATAGCATAGAAGCAAGTAGAAGGGAATGCTGTGTTTATTCCCAGAATTGTTGTTCTTCTTGCTGCTGGAGTGTTGAAAAAATAACTTGTAAGAGCATATGTTGCCACCCCATAAGTGGTGTTGTGATACCCAGTAGAAAACTTGGATATAAACTGTTCTTTATAGACTTAATAAATACTGATAGATTCACCTAAACGGGGCGATGAGATTTTTCTCGAACATGTACTTCGCTTGCATGTAGTGTTTGTAAGTTTGCCAATTGTGAATTCTGAGGTGTGGTTGAGAAAAACACGCTAGCAAGTTGTCCGATATAGGCAGGTACAAGTACATGCCTACAAGCGAGCGGTATCTCACATCAATACTTACTGAGTATTAAAACTCTCTTCGCCATGTTGCAATACAACTGACAGACAAAGTTGCGTCAGGCAGGCAGATACAGAAGAGTCACATTGATACAAGCGCATTTTCGCTAGGTCTCTTTTATCTCAACAAATCTTGATACCAGAGTTAAAATTGCAACGAACATAAAGTCTACGGGCCTCGGGGACGTCCAGTTTCGCAAATAGATACTGTCATGACTCTATTGAGGGAGGATGAATGTACTTTTTCGTACAGGGTAATATGACTTTGGCATATTGAAGTCCCCCGCGAGCAGAGAGTCCCGTGGTGGCAGATTCCGTACCTTACGAAATAATCATTTCATATGCGCCATAAATTCTTCACTACTTTTATTATGTATTAGAAATCTACTTTTGGAGTATTAATAGGATTGAACTATAATTTGTATTTTATGGAACTTTTTTGATTCAATAGGGTCTTAGTTATTTTCCTAGATTTTCTAGGGTTTCTTGATTTATTAAAGTGTTTTTAAAGCTTTAATAATTCAATTAAAGAAGAAATAATTAAAAATATATATATTAAGCTATAACTACTCTCTTGTTTATATAATATAATCTAATCATAAGATAATCTATATTATATAATACAATAATAATACTTCTGATTATAGAATTCTCTATAACTTATAAAGGGATCCACTCCTCTTTAGACTTTCGACTAGATTCCTACTCTTCTATATACACTCCCCTCCTCACTTTCTGATCCCTATCAATACGAAACTCTATTTGAAACTCCAATTTGTCAATTCTGAAAGCTCTAAGTTTCTTAGCCCTTTCATTTTTATTTTTTCTATTAAAATTCAATAATAAACAGGTTGTATTTTAGATACAATATATTCGTTAGTAATGAATTGGGCTATTCGTATATAACGAAATTGAATATCAATATCATTATATACATTAAAAAAATTTATATAGTAATTTATATTGAATTTTCTTTCGTTATAGATATTAGCTTTACTACCAAAGGGGAGTCAGCACTACAATTTGGCATTCCGTATTTCTTCATTGGACTCTTGCTGTTTCTACTGAAGTTACTAAATTATGACAGGAATCTGTTCAAGATCAATAAATCACCGGGGTAAATTAGAATTTGGTGTCCAGAAAACCTAAATCCTGGTAACGGCAGTTTTATATTCGGGATTTTATTTACCGTCGGATCTCAAGATGAGAACTGCTCATCCACAATTGGATAGTTACAACACTAGAATTCAACAGGGTAGGTTAGTTTCTCATACAAACACAGTATTGCAGTTCCTCGCACACATGCCTAGGGCACTGGATCCATCCGGACTTTGCTGAGCTTGTCATCTCTACCATATGAAACCCGTTTGGTCGATGATAGACCAACTGTTTTTTGATAGGTATGTAAAGGAAATTTAGGGATATTCCATACAATCATTCTTCAGCTGAGTTGTCATGCATCAGCTTAAAATATACTTTCTGGGTAACTTTCCACTCGAACCAATCATACGGATAAGCCAACAAGCTTCTTGAGCCCTATATCATGCCAATAAATGCACAGCTAGAGACATATCCCAGCTGCAGGGTCTACACCGTAACGTCTCACATCAGCCGAAAGCTACATTTGGAACGGAAATAGTACCGGTCAAAATACTGTACAGATATTCTCCTCCAGGCTTTCTTGACAGATACATAACACACAACTCCACAATTTGACGAACAACACCAGGGTCTCTGAGAGACTTATTACGATCAAATTCACTAACAGCATTGTCACCGATATTAACGGTGTACATTCACCAATCCCATGAGTTACAGCATCGGAACTACCCCCACCAAAATCACTCCACCAGCCCCTCAAACCACCACCCCACTATAGCTACGAATACACTCGTATCTCGTAGATACATAAACAAAGCTCTCCCTCAAAAGATATTTCAGATCACCATTTACTCCTGAATATCTCTCAACATGTCTCATTTTTTTGACGAAGCTAAATCGACTATCGACGGTCTCGTGAATAAAGTAGAGACGAAGTTTTCGAAGATTGTAGGAATTTCGGATGGCGAGAAACACAGCCACACTCATATCGGAGAGGCATGCCATGCACTTCATATAGATGGAAACAAGAATAGATTTGGCAGTTTTGCTCCTCCAAGAACTGGACATGATATTAAATGGCATATCGACGGGTGTGCGTATATGTGGGCTGTATCTGTCGCCTTGGAAGAAGCACAGGAGAGTATCTGGATTCTGGATTGGTGGCTTACCCCTGAGCTCTATTTGAGAAGACCCCCATCAGCAAACGAAGAGTATAGAATCGACCGCATGCTTTTGGCTGCTGCTGAGAGAGGTGTGAAAGTCAACATCATCGTTTACAAGGAGGTTTCTAAGGTCTTGACATGTATGTTTTATCTTCTTCTGGCCTCATATCACGTGGACTAACCTTAATGTCCAGTATGCTCTGAGCATACCAAGAAGGCTCTTGAGGTTCATCCTAATATTTCTGTATTCCGACACCCGGATCATCTTGCTAGTGGTAGTCACGTCGAATCGGAGATTATCACCGACCTAAAAAAGTTCAACTTGAGAGACTTTGATCTTGCACAACTTCCAAAAGAGGGCATTGAAGCTTTATATGGAGCCCGAAATGATGTTATTCTTTACTGGGCACATCACGAAAAGCTTTGTCTAGTTGATAGCAAAGTAGCGTTCATGGGTGGTCTGGATTTGTGCTTTGGTAGATGGGATGTGAATCAGCATCCAATTGCCGATGCACACCCTAGTGACCTAGACAATATTGTCTTCCCTGGTCAAGAATTCAATAACGCAAGAGTGTATGACTTTCAAGATGTCACAAATTGGCAAGAAAATAAACTTGATCGTACAAAATACTCTAGAATGGGATGGTCGGTATGTATTTTGTGAATATTAGTCAACTATCCGGCAACTATCAGACCAAGAAATCTAACTTTTGTTGCAGGACTTATCAATGTCGTTGACAGGACCAGTTGGTAAGTGAATTTGCCAGAAGTTTTATTTATTTCGAGATCTCATCATTAATGCACTTCTAAATCTCAATCACTGACACTTCAAAGTTGAGGATCTCCGAGCTCATTTTGTCCAAAGATGGAATTTCATTTTCCGAGAGAAATACGACACTCGAGATACTAGATACGCAGCATTGACCTTGACTCCTAATGATATTCCCGATGGGTATTATAAAGAAGATGGTACAAATGTTGGTTCAAGTACTGAAGGTGCAATCTCCGACACATTCCATCGAGCAGGTACATTCTTTGGTGGCTTAGGAGGAAGTTTGGGGTATGAGGAGGATCAAAATGGCGTTTCAATCCAGCTTGTAAGAAGCTGTACTGAGTGGAGTAACGGTGTAGCCACTGAGGTAATTCTGCCATTCCAAAATTCTGCCACAAGATACTGATCTGAATAGCACTCCATTGCCAATGCCTACATTGAGGTTATTAAACGTAGTCAACACTTCATCTACATCGAAAATCAATTCTTCATCACCGCATGTTCCGATGAACAGCACCCTGTTGAAAATAAGATCGGAGCGGCAATCGCAGAAAGAATCATTCGTGCTTATCAAAATGGCGAAAAATACAAAGTTATTGTCTGTATGCCATCTGTACCAGCTTTTGCAGGTGATCTTCATGCAGATGATGCTTTGGGAACTCGTGCAATCATGGAGTATCAATATAGTTCAATCTGTCGCGGTGGTAACTCAATTATGGAAACAGTTGCCAATGCCGGAGTACCTGATCCAAAAGATTACATCCGATTCTACAATTTGAGAAACTATGATAGACTTAACGATAACAACACGATGGCTCAAGCGGAGCAAGAAAGTGGCGTTAGCTATGAAAGTGCTAGAAAACAACACGATGATGTCGTTGGCGCTGGATATGGCGGTCATGGTGAAGGCACTGGTGCTCGTTGGGGCCAAGAAAATTACGAGTATGAGCAATACCAGAATGCCGCTCCTCGTTCCCAAGAACAGGATACAGTATCAGCATGCTATATGGAAAATGGTCCATCCATTACGTCAATTCCTTGGAACGGTACCCCCGAAGCCGAACTCGATGCCTTCGTTAGCGAAGAACTCTACATCCACACCAAACTTCTCATCGCCGACGATCGCGTTGTGATTTGCGGTTCAGCTAACCTCAACGACCGCTCTCAACTCGGTACTCACGATTCTGAAATCGCAATCGTAATCGAAGACACCAACACCGTTGATTCATACATGGACGGCCGCGAATTCCGGGCCGCCAAATTCGCCACCTCGCTCCGTAGACAACTCTTCCGAAAACATCTCGGAATGGTCGCACCACAAGATTGGACCAAACCAGACGCAAACTACATGCCCATCAACAAAGATCCCAACGATTACGACTGGGGTTCCGAATACGATATCGCTGTCCAAGATGTGTTCTCCCCCGAATTTACGGAACTATGGAATAGTCGTGCGAGAACTAACACGGAAGTTTACTCAAAAGTTTTCCATGCGATCCCAGCGGATAATGTGAGGAATTGGGATGATTATCATGAATTTTATGAACAATATTTTGTATCGCCCAGTGATAAAGATACCAAGGAAGAAGATAAGGAGCCCGCGAAGTATCTTTATGGGCATGTGGTAAAAAAAGAGTTTCCAGGGGGTGTGGAGGAGGTTAAGAAGGAATTGGATAGGGTGAAGGGTATGCTTGTTGAAATGCCACTTTTGTTTATGGATGGAGTGGATTTTGCGAAAAAGGGATTGAGTTTCAATGCTTTGACCGATGCTATTTATACTTAAGAGGATAGTGTGGATAGACGTCTATATTGGATAGTTGTGTCCGATTTGACTTGATTATGGGCAATGTTTTTGAAAGGTTTTGGATGTTCATAGAAGTGGACTTGTTCTGGATATTTCAATTAGATACAACAATTAGAAAGCCCTTCTTGATTTGTATACGACTGACTTGTAACTATGCTGTAATTCTATTTCTGCTTGCCTTTCTCTATTCTAAGTCAACCACCCTATTTTCGGGCCATCCCTCTTTTGGGCTATCCTTTATTACCAAAAATTACAAAAATCGACATTTTTAACTTTCTTATTTGTAGATGAAATTTAATAAAAATTTATATATATATAATTAAGATTATTTTAAACTTATTCTGAA
>JBBMOJ010000599.1:0-20294 GCA_038090695.1 Sclerotinia spermophila | reverse complement strand
GAGATCTCTAGACACTTCCACGTGACCCTAGAGGCAGCTCCCGTAACACTAAGCTGTAGTGTTTTGTATAATATAAATATCTTTCTTGAATCAGAACCTTCCAAAAGACACCTAATAAATAAGCTATTTATAATTTCTATATATTTGGCTCGATGGGTATCCTTTAAAATAGATTTATTATATATTTCACTACTGGTTGTTATTATTATTCATATCATTCGAGACTTCACTAGTCTTAATCCTTTATTTGTCTCGAGGTAGGTTTTTATTGTACGAATCCTATTAGCTTTAGGAGAAGCAGCGATATAGAATTAGAGATTTATAAAGCCTCCTCCTATACTCTCCGCTGTTTCCCAGGTTCGTAGCCGGCACTACGTACAGGTAGGACTTCGTCTTCGCCGACCAGATATTGATATATTATATAATCCAAAAGATATTATTAGTAATTCGAATAAATCGAAATATATAATAGATACTGTTTTCCATTTATCTCCCTCTATAATATAGAGTTTGTTAAATATAACAATAATATTTAATTTAGAATATACTTTTATATTATACAAAGTATTAAATGTTTTTTTTATAATAAATAAAGGATAATAGTTCTTGATAATAATATTATTTGAACTATAATAATTCTAGTAGATACAAACTCCTTTATCTGGTTTTGTTATTAAAAGTAGTAATATAATATTATAAAAATGTGATTCCTGAATGAATCCCTTAGAAAGATTTTTATTAATCTATTTTCTAATTATTTCAAGTTCTAAAAGTGAAAGTGGTTTATTCTTGAAATATAATAATTCTTTATTTAGTATAAGTTCGATCTTATAATCCGAGGCTTTTTGTAGAAATAAAACTTCAATGTTTTGAAGCAAGAAGACTAATAGTTTGTCCTATAGTTAGAAGGATAATTTGTTTCATATTTCGTTATTATTAAGGTTTGGTTTTCTAATAAGAATTTTTGTTATATTGATTTCCGTAATCTTATTTAAATAGTCCTACTAATAATAATTTTAAATAAAGTTATATAGATATATTAATATTATTGTTAGAATTTTAATAATAATATCTTTTCCTTAAAGAATATATTTATAACTTTGTTTATTAAGATTAAAATTGTATTCGATTATAAGATTTAGTTTAATTCTTTTTATATTACCCTTATAACTCGAACACTATTCTATTTACAAAAAGATATAAAGCTTGAAGCCTAGAGCTAGCGGATATTTTCTATATTTGAATTGAAGTTTGATGATTGTATTAATAGGGGTATTATTAATAATAGTAGTGGTTTTTTTGTTGGATTTAGTTGCTTTTGTTTTTGACTAGCAACTTTATTAATAAATACTAAATATAAAATGGATTGATTTCGGATTATATAAGCTTATAAAGCTATATTATTATTACAAGCTATAATATAATAATAATCTCTATTAAAAGTAAAAGATAGTTTGATGAATATATCCTTAAAATCGATTGATTTATAATTATTATTAATATCTTTGTTATAATCTTTTACAATTAGTTTATAATAATTGTTTGCTCGATAGATGTTTCGGAGGAATATTTTGATTAGTAATAATATATCCCAAACCTCTTTTGGGGATTTTTGTTTATAGATAATAATAATAGTATCGGATTGTTAAGGTAATTGAACAATTGGGGTTTGATACTTATATATATTTTTCGGATAATATTTTATTATATAATATAGAGAAATGAATAATAATATTAAATTTGCCCAATCTATATACAGATTATAATATTGTAGCCAAAGCAATCTAAAGATAATAAAAATATCGAAAAACAGTTTTGTAATAAAGAATATTTAGGTTTCTTAATGTAATTCTATTATTATAGGTATTATAAAGTATTTGATAATAATATTAGTGATATTGCTATTAGCTAATCAGAGTTATCAATAATATAATAAAGGTTTTATATGAATATTATATTAAACAATAAGGGAATAATCAATAAAAGTTTTATCAAAGTATCTACTATTAATTAAATTAATTATATTAAAAGAGGAACTATATACTAGAAATATATTGATTTGAATAAATAGAGATTTGCTATTTATAGAATTGAGTTATAATAGTTTATTATTATTTATTATTTGTTTGATTTATTTCTTATTTTTGTTTAACCTTTATAAACGATTTATTATAAAGGTGAAGTATTTCTCTAGAATTTGTAAATTCTAATTAGAAGGGGGGATATTATAGTACTTCGAGAGATATTTGAGATATTCTTAAAGAGTAATATTAATTCGTTTTTGATGTAATTTTGAAATATATTAAATTAATAATATTGATAAGGATTTTCTTAGAAGTTTTGTTTTGAATAATAGGAATTATTGTAATTGCTTCGATTTGAATAATCATTATTATAATTGCTTTAATTAAATAATTATTATTCCTTAATATATTCTTTGTTATAATATATTTCTTTTTGTAAACCCTATATAGTATTTCGAATAGCTCTTTATATATTAGCAATCTTTTTTGTTTTATATTCCTATATAGAATAATCTACTTTCTTATAATAATAGTAAAGTCCAAGATAGCATTCCTTTTTATAATTTCGCTTTTGTTATATTTTAATAATATCTAGATCTATTAGATTACTAATAGATTATAGAGGGATAGCTATTGGTATTATTGAATATTAAAGCAAGGTTGATTATATAGAATTCTTATTGCTGTATTGATGGAGATAATATAATAATTGTTTTCTTTATAGTTTTGATTTAAATACTAAATTTTCTTATCCATTCTTCGATATTATTAAGTATATATAGATTTGAGTTTATTTGAACCAAAAGCTTTAATTTATTAAAGACTTTTTGTTTTAATATTAGGATTATTTCTTTATTAGATTTATAATATTGTTTTTCTAAATGTTTTAGATTAGTACAAAAGATAGAGAAGGGTATATATTTCTTTATCTTCAATTTATCGAATTGTATAATTGTTTCCTATTCTGAATTGATTATTATATAAAGAGTATTAAATTTTTTAAAGAATACTTTAATAGTTTTATAGATTGAAGTATTTATTAGGATTTTGTTAATATCTTATAAGTGTTTTTGATATATATATTCTTTGATAAAAGAGGCTATATAGAGTATCTTTTTTTCTTTTATATTAAATATAATAAAATCAATTTTCCAATAAAATTGGAGATTCTATTTCTATATTAAATATTTGTTTTGTTGAGCTATCGCTATAATCTTTTCTCCTTTGAAAGATTCTGGATTATAAAAGGTTTATTAGAAAGATTGAGTATTATTTTATATAAATTAGTTCTATTAATTAAATTGTATTTTTAAAGTTGTGTTTATTTCTTTTTGAAATTGGATTTGATTATTTAGGTTATCGAAAAGGACACAATTCCTTTGTTCATTTGGAGTATTGTTTTTTGTTTTATAAAGAATACTTAATACTTAAAGTATTATTTATAATACTGAATAAATAAACAAAGTAATTATAGTGTTTTGATATAATATTGATAGGTATATAAAGATTGGTATTAGTGAGTTTTGATAATTCGTTTGTAAAATATTACTATTCGTTATAGATAATATAAATAGATTTATAGATCTGATTATATATTAGTATTTGATTTATAATAGATAAGTTTGAAGTATTTACTATTTTGAAAGCAAAAATGAAAACGAAAACGAAGATAAAAATGAAAACAAAAACGAGGATAAAAACAAAGATTGTTTTTAGATTAGATTGCTAGAAGGAAATAGTAATAGGGTTTTGGTAAGGTAGAATATACTATTATAGTATAAAAATGTGTAATAGTATACACTTAGGTATAATATATGATATTCTATAAGGAAAGAAGAGAAAGGTTCTAAAACCGTATTGACTATATGGCTAGTGATGACTAAGCCTCACACTAGTATGAGGCTAGTATGAACCCGTGACAACAAATATATTTTTATATATATTTCAATTGATTTCATCTTTAATAATTAAATTACTTTAATAATAATTATATTATTCGATAGATCTTTCAATTAACTTTATTATTTTAATATCAAAATTTATTTTAAAGCTTTCTATAAGAAGTATACTATTATTCAAAGTTTTCTAATACTCTATATATGACTTTTTCAATTAATATTCCTTGTTGTATATATACTATTGAAAAAATACATTGAAATAAGGACTCTTTATCATATTAAAGGTTAGATTAGATTAAAGTGGTCAGTCACGTGTCAGTGTCCGTTAACTGCCATCCAAATAGTATAGTGGGTATACTCCAGCTTGACGGAAAAGACGGCCCACCACTAAAACACCAAAAATCCGAAAAATTATTAATAACTCTCATACATCAATACTATATAACATTATCAATCATATTTTAAATACTCTAAAAACCTCAAGATATATTAGATTGAGTATTTCCTATTATTTTTATTCAATTTTCAGTCTGAATCAATCATTAATTGATTTGATATATAATTTTGAAAAGGGAGAACCTTTTGGGTGTATCGTTTTTTTCCGTCCACGTGGAGAGGTATGGTAATGCCAAGTTCCATTGTCTCGATTTAAACATTCAAACATGCAGCGACACTCATACATCCAAAGTTTATTGAGATATTAACAGCCCAACTCAGCGTCTCAGCCCTATTCAATTGATTAATCCCTCAAGCTGTACGAGTACGAGTATGCACGTAATTCAAACACTCTAATAAACTTTTAGATAGTCTCCAAAGCTACCAACTGCTATTAAGTACCTAGTCTCCAGGAGGATGGGGGAAAAAAAGCGGGACACCAAAAATATACACTCTTTTCAAAAGTCGATATCAATTCCGACAATCATTATTTCAAATTGGAAGTTGGAGAAAATGATCTTTTATATGCTTCGAATGTATTATATATGTGTTATATTATCCATGTATGAATATGGAAACTGATATACTTATTAAGTATTGCAGTATAGTATTTGTTATTCATGTACTTCGTATACTTCTATTTAAGTGATTTGGTGTGGACCGCGGGTCGGACTGCGGAGATAAGAAATTCAGGGGAGGTTAGATAAGACTTTTATCTTTAACCATAAAAATTTGAATAATAGCAACATTACGAAGTATTATTGTTTTACTTTCTAAGAGGTAGTAATACGTCTTCATGTCATTACATTTATTTGGTGGGCCAATTTGGCGTACTTCTCTCCGTTATGCCTCTCTGAGTTCTCGTCACATTTCTCAAACTTATAAATCTCCGCCACTTCCTACCATACCAAAATGCCCCTCACCAACATATTCTTGCGCAGAGAGCCCCGAGCTACCAGAAGGCTTCGAGATCGACCATTCAAAGCCACTCAATGGAACCATGGCCTCATATGCTGAACAAGTTCTGATATGTACAGGCAAGCCAGATTGGCCTTCCCGTATCGAAGAAGAAAATTCCGGGGACAACCTCGCTGCGGACATCAAGGAGTTGATGGGCCGCGGCGGAATGTATAGTGATGTATTATCAACAATCCCACCTTCAGTTTATTTGGCACTAATGTTTGGTAGCCCTATAACAATGTTGCCATTACAAATGCATCCTTTCCTTCTACCGTTGCCTCACATCGACCCGAAATTATAACGACTTCTGCCTATATAGTTCCATCCTTCAAGTATATACCCTTTCTTCCACGAGTTTCTTTCGACTCCGTGCAAGCCCTGGTAAAAAGATATTTACTTCCTACGAAGCTCCATCCCGCACACGATAGTCTATCTCCGATACATACAGACCGCTTGCTGCGAAGTAAAGAACAGGCAGATTTTCTTCCCGCCGTGAAAGATGTGAAGGATATATTGGTGTTGATCTGCGGACATGGAGGACGAGATGTGAGATGTGGAATTATAGCTCCTATCCTGCAAGCCGAATTTGAGAAAGTCCTACCGACGAGAGACGTACAGGTCCTGCACGGTGCAGTGGAAGTAGACGGTAGCTCTACAGAGCCCTTGGAAGGACCGAATGAACAGATTGGAAATACTGCAAGAATCGGGTTAATAAGTCATGTTGGAGGACATAAATTTGCTGGGAACGTTATATTATATATTCCACCTCATACAAGGACGAAGGATGGTGAAGCTCATCCATTGGCCGGGAGTGGGATTTGGTATGGGAGAGTGGAACCAAAACACGTAGAAGGCATTGTGCAGGCGACATTATTGGAGGGAAAGGTCGTCGAAGAGTTATTCCGCGGTGGTATAAAACAAGGTGGTGAGATATTGGGGATATAAACTTCTCTAAATCTCAATGGGACCCAAAAATGTAGCAATCCTGTGAAATGAACCTATCGACGGAAAGGCAAAGCATTGACATAAACACTGGTGAGCATAGGCAATGGACTATAGCAATGCGAGCGAGATATAGGAAAAATTGCCATGGTACGTAAAATTGTAAGGCATAATTCAGATCACACAAGTTGGAAAGGGGGGAAGACTGTCGACTCAGCCAGGTGGAATGATGCCGATACATTGTACAAAAGCCGCTCATGTTTTGAAATCCCGTATCCCGTTTTCAGGTTTCTGTTATCACCAGACCTTTGACGGTTTGATGGACAATCAAAGAGTCAAGGGCGAATTAACACATATCGGAAGTAGCATGGTGCTATACCTAGGTACCTCACAAGTTACAGCTGAAAGTGCTCAACTTCGAGGCAAGCTCAACTGCTTTGCCACGCGATGGATAAAATAAGTTGCATACCAAGCAACTGGAAGCTTACAGTCAATGTTCTGATTCGAATTTAACAATCAAATGCTCTGAATGTTCCAATTCAAATTTGATTGTCAACCCCTTTCAACATTCCAAGTCAATTTAGAGATTCACAGATAGACTTGGAAATCTATTTTGGTGTGTGGTTCATTCTGTCCTTGTCGAGTGTGCGTACACAGAGTTACATGTAGTGATCACATGACAATGCAAGTACGCAACGCATGTAGGTAAGAAATTTGGAAGAATGGCGATATGACGATATGACGATCGAGATCGATCATCGAGAACAAGCATCGGTATGGTATCGGTATTGGTGTTTTGAGCATATGGAAAAGAACAGCATGGAATTTGTTTCGTACAAGTATGGACTTTCCATTCCACCATTTATTGATTTTGTGAACACGAGATCAATCCAAGTGGGGGGTATCCTTTCGCCTAGGAGCGCTCCAGAAGCCACTTAGTATGATTACCCCTCAGAAAGCAGGTATTTTGCGCTTCATATGCATATCAAATTCTCAAATCAGTATTCGTATCATCGTGTATTGAGAACCACTACTACTCTGTACAATTCCCTAATATCAATCAATCTACTGGGTGATTATGGCGGGGGCCGGTGTTATCCGTCTAACCCGCACTTAGTCAATCTTGGTGTGGAAAAAAGTTGGTCAAGCCACAGAGGCACGAGAGGGTCCTCAATATCCTGAATGACTTAACCACACCTGATACAGCAGGGGCAATGTCCAAGCTACATACTAGGCAAGGAGGATTGTATTTTACAAATTTCATTGGCTCATATCCATGAGCTCCTTCGTCGTTACGTCATTGTAAACAATGGAAGCTTGGTTGTTGTAGCAAACGAAGCATGAGCTCTTTCTTCCTACATTCAGAAGTGAATAACCCTTGCCCCTTTGTTTGCTCATTGACACAACTGGTAACTAAGCAAATTCCAAGTATGACGTACTAGTGCTGCAGGTAAGGAGTGCATTCGTTCTTAGCTTCCTTTTGAGGAGAGCGACCAGAATATAAACCTCAACCTCTCCCCATCTTCTCTATTTCTTTTCCATCAACATTACAACTCACAATTCTACACTAAAACTTCAACAATACGAACAATTTCAACCCAAACCTTTAAATCAACACTTCAAACCTTTCAAAATGGAGTCTGTTAAGGCAAGTACTTCTCCTCTCATCCACTCTCCTCTTTGTGATTCAATCATATCTTCTCAACATTCGCAACATTCTATTAACGCAAAAAATTCAGAACGCTGCCAACTATGTTGCCGAGACAGTGCAAGGTGCCACTGCTACCACCTCCAAGGAGGCCAACAAGCAAGTCGCCAAGGACAGCGATGCCAGCCTCTCCACCCGTGCCAACGCTGGAATCGACGCTGTAAAGGACAAGGCTGATGAGTCTGGACACAACACCAAGGCTGATGTCCACAAGGGTACGTTTTAACCTTCCTCGCCTTTCCATCTTAATGATTATGTACTGATGCCTTCTACAGAGGCTGCCAAGCACTAGATTCTCCTCAACTCGATGGATCTCCTTCTCTGCATTCTATCATAATGACTTTGGCGTATGGGATGGATGGGAAGATGGATTTCTGGGGATGTGATGAGTCTGAAACTCATGTATTAGTGGATTCAATACCCTCATAATAACGATGCTTTATGATACTCAACCAAACTTGTCTTTTACTTTGCAATTGTGAGCCAAGCCATTTCACACGTGCATGATAATCCCATTGCAAGTCAGTCCCAGCCATGACTTCGACCCCATAGTAACGAGTTACGGGATCGTGAATATGGCTTTATCCTGAACAGCTGGTCGCTCAGATTCCAATCTGAAGAAAAGCTTCGTTCATTGCTCATTAGTTAGTTGACTATTTTCTTGGTCGCTCACCTATAACGTCATATTAAGGGGAGCTTCCTCTTCAGGACGAAATAAGCGGCCAGAAATGAGTACCGTGCATACCACCCAAATAATACATAGTTTGAAATACCTTTTTCCCTAAAATTATTAATAACAACAATTATAATACCTTGTAAAGAAACAAAAACTCTTGATTTATAAAAGTTTGAATTGAATTAAATATAAAAAAGGTTTTTTACTTATACAAATATTATACTAAAAGGTTATATAATTATAAAAAAAAACGAATAAACAAATAACTTAAATATTAAATTAAAATTGATTTTGGTGGTTGCGTATGGTACTCAATTTCGGCCGCTTATTTCATCCACATAGAGGCTTCTTACCCGAAGATCACGTTCATGGATCAAAGTACTCCGCACTCCGTGAAGTCGTGAAAATGGTCAATACTTAATTTCCAGTTGGAGCTTTCGATTAATGGTACCCCGAGAGTGCAATCGAGGAGTCAATTGGCTGGCTTCAACTGTCTTTATCCCTACCTTCAACTTACAGCCTCTCTCTCCAGGTCTTCGCAGATCGGTGAGTTGGATTCGAGTCAATCAAGTTTCAAACACCTCTCCATTTACCATGTCTTCAATTATGGAGCACATAGACCAAACCACCATCCTCTCTCCTCGGCGTCGTCGCAATTCTCCTATCATCCTACATCCTCTCCGCCCGCGTTCTCGTCTCCACTACTCCCTCCTCTCTTCGCATTCTCTTCATTTGGCATTTCTTTGATTTCCTGATCCACACCATCTTCGAAGGTTCCTTCCTCTACAACTGCTTTTTCTCTCGCGCGCCCTTCGATCCATCAGTTGCTCACCCGGTTGCTATGTCTAATTTCTTGGGCACAAGTCAATATGTTTATGGAGCACAATCTGCGGATAATTGGGCCAGTAAATTGTGGATGGTTTACGCGCAAGCGGATCGGAGATGGGCAGGCGCAGATTTGACAGTGGTTAGTTTGGAATTGTTGACTGTGCTTGGGGCTGGACCTTTAGCGCTTTGGATCTGTTGGGGGATTGTGAGGAAGGATTGGAGAGTTAATTATTGGATGGTGGTGCTTGCTACGGGAGAGTTGTATGGTGGTATGTTTATGCGTTTCCTTCTCTGTCATTCTCTTTGCACTTTCACCTATCTCCAAGAATGATGGAAAAGCATTTGCTAACTCAGCATGCGAATAAACAGATTTCATGACATTTGCACCAGAATGGTTAATAGGCTGCAAGAATTTGGATACGAGTAATTTCATGTTCAAGTGGGTTTACTTGGTGTTCTTCAATATGTTATGGGTTTTCTTACCAATATATGCAATGTATGTGGCATTTCATGATATTGGTAATGCAATGCAGCTTAGGAATAGCGTTATCAATGCAAGGGTAGAGATGATGAAAAGAGAGAAGGAGAACTAAAGTCAAAGGGGGGTAGTATGGAAAGAGAAGACAGTGTGAAATGAGGTAGATGAGAGACATTCCAGAACATCAGGATCTGGTTGCTATTCTAGTCATATAGTACATCTTACCACCCTGTTTAGCATCCCAGAGGGACAATATATACGATCATCTTAGTCAGGCTATTTAATAATGCGAACTACGATCTGACAATTATATACTCTTCATAGAACATTCCAAAGCACTCACCAGGTATCTAGCATATAAATTCACAATATCAGGATGTTTGTGGAAATAGGGTTCACGGCTAACAATTAACGAACTACGCTACTGGAACTAAAAGCCCAACTCGTTATGCTTCATAGTTTGGGACCTAGGTATGCCAATGTCATATAATTCTACGAGTGATGTATGAAGTTATATTATCCACTTGTAGGATGTCATTGGGTGTGCTCAGATCTCAGAAGAATGAAGCTTTCCTTGTTCTCCTGAAATTGGGTTAACCCTTTGCCGCTTTCCACTTTTGGTTGATTTCCATAAACATACTAATCCTACCAAATACTAGAGGTATACAAAATTCATTTTATATGTCATCGGGACCTAGGTATGCCAATGTCATCGGCGATCCAATCTCATCTGGAGATCACGAGAGCACTGCTTCCACAGTAGCTGTGTTAAGTTTTCACGTGACTATCTGAGAGCCTGTTTTCAAATTGTGGCTTGGCTTGCTTGATTTTCCCTTTTCCGCCACTGACAAGTCTTCAATCTTGGTCGTGATCCCTTGATCCCAAATACTACAATAATGAATGAATGACGTCAAAAAGGTCTCGATCAATGATTCCCAAGCATTTTAGAAACAAAAGGTTACATTAATGACATTTCTAAGAATATTCCTATGACCAAAAACAACGAATTGGAGACAGGTACCAAGTCTTGAAGTTGGAAAGCTCCTTGAATATCTCTTTTTGACAAAATGTTCTCAAATACTTCACCGGAATTGGTGTCTTGTATTCCGTTCAAGATCTTCCACATCGTCGTCCTCTTGTCCGAATAAAGGAACAGCTCTAGATCTTGCATTAAGAGATTTCTCAAAAATACCTACTGTACTAACTATTGCAGATGATCTCGTCCGTTCTCGTTTTGGGCGGATTCGAGAACAGCCACGAAAGTTACTGAGACCTAGGTTGAAGAGCGAAAGATATGAACAAACAAAGAAAACGAATGCATGTGAAGAATTGAGGGACCGAGCAAAACAGCAAAAGAGGAAAACAAAGAAATCTTGTACGAAGATCAGGGCTTTCTTGAAGAAGGTTACTCCATACGTATACTTGATAAGTTATGATCATTGGTTCCTGCTGCCGAAGGGTTCGACTTATAGTCTCATAGTTTGTGATCTACCCGCTCGATTTGACGACATCATATGCAGATCTGAACATATACTGTAGCCATCCCTTGCTTCATATTTCTTCTTCCTTCACTCCATTTTACTTTACATCTGATTCATTATTATTACTATTCCTACCCCTTTCTATACTCAAAAAAGTAGCATATACATTCATATAATCCATCATGAGAGGCGGCGGCGTAGCACTCAAAGCCCTTCAATGGTTCCTTCGCGGCGTGGAATTCTGCTGCTCGGTCATTATTCTTGGAATCTTTGCCTATGTTCTCGCCAAACTCTCTACTGAAAACCTCCCTATCGCCAACCACATCAAAGCTGTTGAAGGTATTTCTGGTTCGGGTGCACTGTATACAGTTCTTGGGCTCTCTCTTCTCTGTTGTGTAGCTGGTTTGATGTTCTTTTCCATCATCGCTATTATCCTCGACTTCTGCTTCACCGGCGCATTTATATATGTCGCTTGGGCTACTAGAAATGGAAAATCATGTAGTGGATATGTGGTTACACCTTTGGGTAATGGAATCGCGGCCACGAACCAAAGGATTTCTGGTGTTGGAAGTGGGAGAAATACAGATCTGCCTAGTTTGTCCACCAGCTGTAGATTGAACACGGCTTGTTTTGCTGTTGCAATCGTCGCTGCGTAAGTGCATCTTCCACTGTTATCTCTTCATGTTGTGTGCAGAGAATAAATTGAAGAAACACAAGAAATTATGCTAACTTTGAAATTAGTGTGTTCTTCTTCATTTCAATATTCGTCGAATTAGCCCTCATAAAACATCACAAAAAAGAAAAGGCATTCGGTCCATCGCCCAACAACGGCTACACAGCCGGTAGAACCCGTGGCAAATTCTGGCCAACACGCCAACGACACCGTGATGGTGAATACATGGCTGGAGGAGTTGATTGTGAAAAGCCCGATGCTCTACCCATTCACTCTACCCCTAACGATGTGAGAAACTCAAATGCTACGGATGCGACCATGGTGGCACGAACTCACGAAGGTTATGGTGCACAAACAGGATATGGACATTCTCCTGTATCCCCGGTTGCTGGTACTCATGGTCATCAGGTAAATGGTGTGGATTATGGTCCTGCCCCGACGATGTATGCAGCACCTAATGCAGCTGAAATGCCCGCTGAGGGATATAGAGGCCACCAATACCACAATTCCGCTGGTGCTTTCTGATTATTGCCGGAGCGATGATCGAGGCACAGGAGATGAGAAAGGGAAGGAAATGAACCAGGCAAGAGCCTGCACAACACATTGCAAGTTGGCTGATTATGTTTTTCCCAAGTTGACACACCTGTTTATATGTTTGTAACGATACCATGATATATCTTAATGCGTAATAATTATGTTTCTCATCGATACTATTGTCTCTCAATCTTCGTAACTGCAATTGACCTCCTTCACTTCTCGCTTGTGTTTTCTGGTTTCGTATCTACAAGTAGTCCCAAGATTTTAGATGAGTACTTTCGAATATACAATACCTACGATGCATTCGATACTCACGCCGCCTTTCTGCGGACAGGCTTCTTTGCTACTTTGTTTCTTTCGTGTGTTGGATGCATTGTCTGCCCAGAGTCTTAAAAGTATACCTTTGTTTGTCAGGATGCATTTAGGCCATTCTTCCCTTATCTTCCCTTCTGAGTTGTTTTATAAATCGAGAAAAATGTATGGAGAATGAATCTATGTTTCTACCTTTTACTCTTCGGGTGAATACTCCTTATTATGTATATCTTAGGCGAGAACTCTGTTTATCTTACCTCTTCCAGGTCAGCGCATAGAGCAGAGTTCATATATTACTATTGTGTGTTTTAGAATCGTTAAATGGATGGATGGAATGCATGTAGTACTTCCATTCTGCCACGGTGTAAATCAATGGTGACATTCATAAGTTAAACAGAGATGGTTGTGAGTGATTCGTCTGGAGGATTTTGAATATCTACCGTCCTTGCAGGAGTCAGCTTCGGGTGCGAGAAATTCGGTAAGGGGCTCCTACGTCTGCAAAAATGCTGCGTAGTCATTGTGGTAGTAGTAGTGTATCATCTAACATTTAGTAATAAGTTGTCCTCTTATAATCCTAGATCATCTAGCTCATTTATTTGATTCATTTACACGGTTTGAATTATCAAAGTCATTCAAAGCATCCATCCAGAACGGTGAGAAGATTATAATATAGATCTGCAGTTTCCAATTTGACTCGGTGAGTTCGGCATTTTGCAATATCAAACGTGATGAATGAATCACGAGTAGAAATGCCAAACTCACCATTGTTCGGAACCCTTGAATAGTATGTATTCAAAAAACCCAAAGTTGAACACTAGTTACTTTTATCTCATCGTGTGTTTAACCAAAATTCCCTCAGAACTAATGACCATAAATATAGCCACATTCTATAGCTGAGGTTACATGTTACACACCAGACCTCCTCCAGACCATGGCCTTCACTACAGGCATACTAGTATTGAGAATTTGTTAGACAACTCACCACCTGAGCGGCATCAAACGCTTAAACAGGGATTCTAGCCATGGTATTGACCTTATCTCAGCCACAACACGATCATACACACAGAGTTCTTTGTCCTTGCAAGCATGGCCATTTAACTTGGCATCCGACTTGAGGTATTTTACCCTAAGGTCGTGTTGGAGCGACCTCGTTGGTTACATCATGTCAGAGGCCAGGGGAATGGGATATAAATCCGAGAAGTCGTAGCGGCATTTACGCTGCATATCCATTCTCCCCATCACGAGATTTCCATTCGGTCGAAAACCTCTCGGTGCTTCAACACCCCATATCATACATACCCCTATCCACTCCCACACAATCCCAAACATCACAGCTTGTTCCCCTCCCCAACCACCCTCCAACACATGGCTAGAAACGCTCAAACTCACACACGAGGATACCTTACCGCCAGAGAAAATGGTACAATCAGCTCTAATCGAGAAAGCCAGAGACGCGGTAGGCGATTTGGCAGAGAAAGTTGCTCCGGAGAAGAGAGGCCAAGCCGCTAAAGGAAGATGTACATCCGCTGAATAGCGAAATCAATAGGAAGGTTCGTGAGAGATGCAAATAGGGTTTCGAATACGACGACGGGTAAGAAGTGAGGATGATGGTGTGTGTGTGTGTGTGCTTTTGGCAGGGGGTTTTAATACTATGAGAGCTGGACATGTAATGGATTTGGTGGATGGAGAAGCAAGAGGGGGGAAAGGAATGGTTTTTGATGAAATACCACGGACACATGTAATTGTAGTAATATAGTAAGTAATACAGCTATCCTTCTTTCTCTTCATCCATTAGAGACCACCTAAAGCTCTGAAGTTGTGGCTCTCGGAAGAAACTGCGCCACTAACAACCATAGATCATAGACTCTAAAGCGCGAATGATTATTGTTGGCTCCGTGGGCTAAGCTCTCTTTCGATCAGGCCAGACCTTGTGACTCGTGAGGCCATCCCATATCGCTCAGCCCGACCCCTCATCCCAGGAATAAGCGAGGCGGGATTAAAGTAGAACAAGTTGGAAGCGTTATAACTCTCTCCGAGGGTCATCAACAATGACGAATCTAAAACTCAAAACTTGATTTACTGTTACAGAGTTGAGAGTTGAGAGCGTGGGGCGGGGGTATTAAACTTTGCTACCTTCATTTAAACAAAGTGCGATGATTAAAAGACGCATCACCAAAGACATTATAGTAACAAACTAGATTGAGATAAAAGCTTCAAACATGTACAGCTAAAATTATGCCCAAGAAAAAACCTCGGATATGTACAGCGAGAAGCTCCAGTGATAGTATGTACAATTTAAGCTGTAGATTTCACACTACGCCCGATTTCAAGGGTGAAAGAGAGCGAAATCTATCCACTCTACCAATCAAAGGGCTCATCTCCCATCCCCTTTAAAGCTTTCCAATTCCGGCATGAGCCACCACGTAATCAGGGACCAAGGCAGCAGGGATTGCAGCAGGAACATGGCCGCCCTCCTTGGCCTGGATGGTGGCAAAGAAAGAGGTTGTACCATAACTTGCTATTGCTCCCGAGTTTGCAGCTGCATTTTCTACACAAGCACGACCAAGGTGAGCGATACAAGACCATTCGGTTCCACCAACGGTGGTGAAGATGGAGCCTCCAGCAGTGGCAGAATCAGTTGTGACAGGAGTGGTGACAGATTGGAAGTAGTTGCCTTCCAACAAGACTGCACCGCCTACACGAATGTCGAAACTTTGGCCTGCGACATCCTGAAAGTAGTTGTTGACGGCGTGCATGATTATAGAATTCCCGAAGCTTCCGCCAACCTTGGGGGCTCTGCCAGAGCAGTGATGAATATAGTTGTTTGCGAGAGTAACGTAGTCTGCGTCGCCGTAGAAGAGCATTGTCCAATAGTGCTGGCCATTGCAAGTGGAGGACCAGAAAGTTTGACCATCGAACTCATTGTTGGAAATTGTGAGTCTGCCTGCTGCGTTGTATCCAGTAACAAGCATTTGTCGGCCAATAAGTGA
Source organism: Sclerotinia spermophila (assembly GCA_038090695.1). NCBI lineage: Eukaryota > Fungi > Ascomycota > Leotiomycetes > Helotiales > Sclerotiniaceae > Sclerotinia > Sclerotinia spermophila. The sequence goes on along the minus strand of JBBMOJ010000599.1, from coordinate 4,352 downwards.
GAATTTACAATGATCGATCCAGATCAAGTCTGTGTCAAGCTAAAAATAGTCAGCATGCCGGGCTTTTTACCTTTCCTCCAAGATGCAAAGCTTACCAATGTAATAGCGTCACCACCCCAAATCAATGAAGGGTTGAGGTCGGTAATGTGAACATTTTGAATAATGATGTTGGAAACACCAGAGAGATAGAGTCCTCGGCCAATGATTACACCGGCGCTGCCTACACCAACAATACTCTTGTTGCTCTTGACCTGGATTGGTGTGATACCAGCATTATCATATGTGACCGGAGTTGTGGGAGCAGATCCACACCAGCCATTTGCATTGATGGCATTTTGTCCCATGGATCCGCAGGTATTGCTACTCGGTACGCATCCATTTTCCATTGTAGCTCCCAGAGTGCCGCGGAAATCAAATGTATTGGTGATAAGGATGACACGTGGTAATGAATCCGTAAGGTACGAGATCAATCTAAGAAAGTAAATAAGTTGGTACTCCTATGACGAGGGCACACTTTAACTCACTCGTCAGTTGTAGTGGGTGTGACGGGGATAGCACTTCCACCACCAGTTACCTAAACGAGGTTAGCATTCAAGAAAGGAGCAGCAGACCAAGAATTACTAACTTCGTGTGCAGCACCTGGAGCTGATCCAGTAACGCCTGCACCATGAGCCAAAGGCAGAAGCGCGGCTATAAGCCAAAACAAGAGCGAATGCATGATTGTACTGAGAGTGATATTGCGGAATGTTGACTTGACAATCTAGGAGTTGGTTGCAATGTATCGTATTGTAGTTTTGTTTCTCGAGGGGAGAGGACATCCCTATAAATACTGTTGATTCCTCCGTCCCATATTAAATGATGAGATGGAGCTTTCTCATAATTCAACATATCGTACCACCCAAGAACCTCAAGATGCCTGGTGGATAATCTTTACCGTTGATCATCCATATTGAAGGCAAGGCCATCTGTAGGTGGGATATCAATGAATTAGAATTCTGACAGTCAAGACCTCAGGAAGCCTATACTTCAACCGCGTCCGGCATCCCGATTACCCCTGTAAACTATTGGCATTGAAGTTTTCGCCGATGGCTTCTCGAACCCTTTAATGAAGACTGTGTTGCCGGCATCTTATGCCTGCATGCAGGAAGCGCCAACTACACCGGATTGAGAACCCAATATAGAGTGCCAAGTTTGTGCCAAGATAAACCCGGCACTATGAGGTAAGGGGAAAATCTCTTGTACGATGGAAAAATCCAATTGCACGACAAGGTATGTGATAGGATATATGTGTAGACTAGATGATAGACACAAGCTTGAGCACCAATGAGATAGGCGTTGGTTTGGGAGATAGGGGACCCTGAGTACATATTGTATCTTTGACAGATTGCCTAAATTGGATCTTAACATGACAATGTACATGCGTGAAGATCACTTGACCTCTTGTGAATAAGAACGGAAATATGATTGGTATGTCATGGTCTTCTTTAGAAACGATACAAATACAGAAGTTTAGAAGACCCATACCCATATTGGCGAGCAAGAGTACTAATAAAACAGTCGGCATAGGCTTCATAAAAGACTGAGATATGGGCCATAAACCATTGAAACCATGATAAATTTACAGTGGAATATACCGACAGTAAATTGTTCTTGTGCATGTTCCCCAGATGTGCAGTTATAAATTCTCCGATCAGTACCGACGCTATACCGCAGTACTACTGATACCATACCCTATGTACAACAACATACATGCATTGCTATCCGAGACCGCGGGGTTGGACATTGAGTGAGGGAAGAAGGGCAAGTTGCCAAGATGGAATAATTACAGACTTTGTAGGAGAACGTAAGCATCGTGACCTATAATGGCACAGCTATTGCTGCAAGTAAACCATCAAGAGTCTGTACAACCACAGAAATTTCATCGTAATTGAGTTTTCCGAGGGCTGGTTCTTTTAAGGATGGTAGTTATAACAAGAGAGAAGTATTGAGCACCCGGGAGTTGATCTTCAAGATGTGATACTTGACAGCGCAGTGTATAGTAAAACCCCTTTATAAAGATCCCCTTTATAAGAATATATTTTTGGATCCCTTTTTTTATTACCTAAAAATGACCTATATCCTTAAAACCCTTTAATTATGAATATACTTAAGATTTTCGGTTCTAAAATATTTATTATATAATTATATATCCTTAATAGATTAATGATATCATTTTAAATTTATAAGTATATACTTCAAAATATTCAGATTCTTAATAATTTTGTTTGTTTTTTCCAATTTATTTCTTATACCTCTTATTATTAATATATTTTATTCAATAACTATAATCTCAATTAAAGATTTTTTTATAGAAATAGATACTTTTTGATTTATTCAAAACTTAGTATATAAAAGTGTTATGAGAAGAATAAGTCCTATATAAACCCATTTAGCTACACAGCTATTGGGACGTCCTTTTAGCGTGATAAAAAGATTTAGAATAATAAATATAGAATGTTAATAAATTCAAAGATTAAATAAATTATATAATTTGAAACAAAAAACTATAATAATTTAATTGTATTAAGTCAACCACTCTACTTTCTGGCCATCCCTCTTTTAGACCACCTTTTATTATTAAAAACCTCAAAAAAAAGCATTTTTAACTTTCTTATTTATAGATATAATTTGATGAAATTTTATATATATATAATCAAGATTATTTTAAACTTATTCTAAAAAATTTAGATTTTTAGGATTTTTCTGGATTGAAATCTAAAGACTCAAAATATCCATTTTTAAATTTATAAGTTGAATACTCTACTTTCGAACCACCTCTGTTTTGGACCACTATTTTACACCAAAAATGACTATTTTGATCTATTAATAACTTTATCAATATTGAATAATATAAATTAAATTTTGAAATATAAGTTTTTTATAGTGTTAATAATAGATTCTGAGATTTTCAGATTTTTTTTTATTTTTATAAAAAGTTATAAAGTTTTCAAATTTCATTTTTTAAGCTTATATACGAATCACATATAAAATTGAATTTTTATAAAAATTCATAATAACTTTTTAATGAAAATGATTAAAAATAATTTCACAATTTATATAATTTATTTTTATTATTAATAGTTTATAATCCTAGAAATTACTTATAATAATCTTAGAGGTTAAAAACTGTATTATATATATATATAATATATATATAATATAAGTGGAAGACTGGTCGGCGAAGACGAAGTCCTACCTGTATATAGTACTGGCTACAAATCTAGAAGACAATGGAGATTATAGGAGGAGGTGTTATAAACTTCTTATTTTATATTGTTGTTCTTCTTAGAGTCAATAGGATTTGTATAATAAAGATTTGTTTCGAGGTAGATAAAGGATTAAGGTTAATAAGATTTTGAATGATACAAATAATAATAATAATCAATAAGTAGTGAAATATATAATAAATCTATTTTGGAGGATATTTGTTGAGCTGAATATACAGGAAATGTAAATAGCCTATTTATTAAATACCTTTTGGGAGTTTCTAATTTAAAAATGATATTTATATTATATAGGGTATTATAATTTAGTCGCTTGTAGATTATAATTGATAAGGATTAAAAGAGTTGAATTAGTTTAATTGAATAAGAGGTTGGGTTGATAATAGGGATTTGAAGGAGATAGATTTATTTATGATTTATTGGTGCTTCGATATTGTTTTTTATTATTTTTCGATATATTTATAGTTTTCCGAACATTTGTTCTTTTATAAATCGATCCACTTTTCTTTTGCTCGTTTGGAATAGGTAGTGAAATTTTTATATATATATAGAACTTGCTATCCCTATTATAATGGGTCAAAACTCATCTTTTAGTATTCCCGAGTAATACCGATTGAGCTACTTTGCCTTTCTAAAAGGAAATAATCTTTAGGATATAAAAGGATTCTCTATATACTTTATTATTATATTTATGTGCTCCCTGTTATAATTATTATAATAATCTATATCTATATTCTTTTCTATTTACAGTAAAAAGGATAGTTGCTTTTTTACTCTTAATGAGTTTATAGTTTTTAAAGGTGTATATCTCTTTGTAAAAAGATAATATATATTTGTAGAGGAGTGTCCAACCTTTAGTATTGATAATAAATTGGTTTGTTTAGGAGATATAAAAGGATTTAGGTCTCTCTTGAGAGGTTTTATTAGTATGTGTAACAGTACTCTTTCTATATTATAATTCTAGATTCTAGCCACATTTGAATACCCTTAGGGAGGTCCGCCACAGATGTTAATAATTTAAATAAATAAAATAAATAAGTGGAAGACTTAGTCTGAATTTTGCTTTTAGGGACGAATCGAATATAGGTT
>JBBMOJ010000598.1:0-20678 GCA_038090695.1 Sclerotinia spermophila | reverse complement strand
AGAGATCTCTAGACACTTCCACGTGACCCTAGAGGCAGCTCCCGTAACACTCTATGTAGATCATCAATCTACGCGATGAATAATCAACGAAAATGTACTTATGCCCCCAAAATGTTTGGTACACCCAATCCACGGGCACAGACAACTAAGTAAACTCTTCAAATAAATCTGCGCTTACAGAATGTCAATTGAATATCACATAAGCATCCTAATACCCAATCAAAATCTCATACTAAGATGACTTTCTCCGCTTATCTCACCTCATCCAATGAAAACAGCGTAATCGTCATAATCTATTTTTAAGCCAAATCATTTCTGCTTCCTAGTTCGAAAGATTGCTTAAGGGCTAATCATGTGTAGTACTACTACGATGATTCTGGGGATCGGAGCCGGACGGATTAGTCCCCCCATTGGTATTTGTGCGAGATAGCACGATTCACGAATGATTGGGATTGAGCCCGAAGTTCCACGTGGTAACTCGCGAAGTGACTATCAAGAAAACAATAGCACCAAATATAGTGGCGTAGATGGAATTTGTTTGATCTGTAAAGATAGAATCAGTTCAGCCTAGATCGTGATGTGGGTCGATGGATTTTCATCACCAAAATGTTGGGATCGGAACCGCTAGCCCGGGTATAGACTTCGTACTCGAGGCGCTCAGTAGGTCTACAGTTATGAATGAGGATGTTAACTAACATGATATGTTTCTAAATCAGCCGTTCAATGATTACTGGCTATTCCAGAAATCAAGAATGACTTATGAAGAAATGGAGGCCCGGATTATGTCGGCCAATAGCAACGTGGTATTCTATATTAAAACTAGAATTCGTTTTCTCATAGCTCTTCCAACTGTAATGCTAACATGATAACTGAAAAGATCTTTCGAATGCATAAAAGATTGTCTTGAATGAGCACTGCCAAACTCCAGCCGACTAGGCTATAGTTCTGCCACATAAAAGCGAGAAGCACACATAGATATCCTGTACACTATATTACATGTCGATGTTTGCCTAGTATAATGGTAGGTAATAAACCACTGCGAAGCCGCTTGGAATAGGATATAACATAAAAATTGTAGCCGGCTAAGACTAAGGGAAACGAAATATGCCTAAAAATGACAAACGTGTAGGTACAGAAGCAGGCGCACGTAAGATGTTGATCCAGCATTGAACTCTCCCACAATAGCTACTGGGTAGAGAGGGGATAAAAATAAGTGTTTCATGTTGTTGGATTGTCGTTATCAATTTTTTTTCATACGAAGGCACACTCAAAATGTTTGAGGAAACAAAACAATGTGGTACTTCACTTTTGCTCCGAGGAGATAGTATCTTTTAACTTTTTAACGCTGGAAACCTATGATCGAGAGAGGATCCAGATTACCAGCTTTTGATCCTCTAGGTTGGTGCTAAGAAATTCATTATTGCTAAGTTTTGTATTTCAATAGAAGATTCCCAGAGGCTTATACCGGATTTTGCGAGTTGAACGTGATGCAAATATGGGTTAATTAGGAAAGTTCTTGGAGCTCGTGTTTGTTAGTTTAAGACACACGTGGATGATCTGAGGACGATGTACCGTAAGGTAACGGATTCGAAATCCAAGAGATCATAGATGAAACAGCCTTGCAGGATTGATTGCAAGGCGGAGGGATAAGTGCGACTGTGCCGTTTTGATATGTATGGGATTATCAAGGGCCTTTTTATGATGAAGTTGTGCAACACAAACGATTCTGTGCGATGTATTTATGTGGAAGGATCGTCAATTACACTCAATTATGGTAATGAAAAATGGTTGACAAGACCATTGATGTACTGGCATACCCTTTGAATTATTGTGCTAAACCTTCGAAGTGAGCAATTGGACATATCGCCTTGTTGACAGATTTCCTCTTGACATAGCATTGCCGAAGATACTGCTTCTGCTAAATTGAATATTGATACTATAGTGCTATTCTGTGCCTCTGGATAAAGACAGACAAGAAGTCTTTGGGCAAATAGGTGCTTTAATATTTTCGGAGCTATTGATGAGATGGAGAAAGTCGGGTAAGCAAACCCATTGCACACACACTCGCGGGGTAATCCTGCATACAAAGTTGTTCCATTTTGTTTCAGCTCGTCGATTTTGTGTTAAGCCGATTTTCACTGGATTTTCCAATTTTACCAAGTTCAAACTTTACCGACTGTATTTGGGTACTACCTTCCCAATGTTGAGGCTTAGCTCATCAGGGTAACATAGAGGGGAATGTGCCAAGGAGGTTGAATCGTAACCACGGCTTGAGAAGGATTCGATCTTCAAGTAAAGAACTGAACGAACTTGTGCAGGACCAAAGAAATTGTAGATTAGAATGCGTACATTTCCTCTATGCGTGTAGGTAGGTAGGCAGGTAGGGTAATAGGCAACTAACCCATGTCCTAGGGTTTGCCGTGTGTGGACTTAAAAATACTCTAAATATACTTCTGCGACTTGATCTATCTGGATTAAGTAATCAAGAAAAACGCAATGGTGAGGCGCAGACTCATCAGTTGCTTGAATTGTACATGGTACGGACGGTAATTCATAAGTCAGACTTATCAGCCAACCATAATGGATTATCTTGGCTAAATATGAAAGCTGCAGGACCAGCAGGTACGTTAATATCATGAACTCGGCATATACTTACTGGCTTGGCTGTGTACGAAGGAGTGTAAGTTTTGTTGCTTGTAGTTTGCGATGTTTGTAGGTTTTCTTCGCCTATTCATTGCGTTGTCTTCAGTTCAGTTCTACTAGTTGTTCTTCGTATTCCTCAGAGTGTGGAGTTGCAGCATGTTGAATTGCAACCTTACTAACATGTTAACTCACCCATTAGATCTAAGGTTACAAAGTGGAACTTAGCGTCGAAAGGTAATAACCCAGAGAAACCAGAGTCAGCGAATGAATGAAATCAGTCCTATTTAATCCTGCTCGTATTCATTATTGTCCTTGGGGAATATCAGAGAGCCTGGGCTGTGATTGCGGATGCGGATGTGGTTGGGGTTGCAAATAGTTGTTAGTGTTGCTATTCTGTTGCTTGCTTAATGCCTTTCTTTCGGTGGGGCTATCGCAGCCGCCCGGGACGGACGGGACTCTTGGAGAATGAGCGTCACTATCACGTGGGATACATGCATATTTGTATTTTACTTTAACCTGTTTGAGTAACAGCTGCCCAGGTGAAGATCCATCTATCTTTGGTATTGAATTTCATTGGATAAATACTATTCACTCGGTCGGTATGAAGACATGTCTAGACATTGTTATCGTCGTCGTCCCCGTCTCCAAGGAAAAGGAATGTGGCGATAGAATGGAAAGAAACAGTACAAGAAACTCCTTTCTTTCTCTCCTGGGCAGCCACGTACGAAAACGGTATACAATGTAGAAGGGACTACTGTTAGAAAAAAAAAAGGTGAAGACTGGAATGGATAGATACTAGAAAGCGAACTCGTCACACATGGGAATATCCTGCACACCGCGCACAAGTCAACCACGTTTTTCTCCACTACTACTGATATCGATTGCACATCTCATTTAGAAACCTTGAACGTTGAAACTCTGCTACCTGATATCTCTTTACCAATTGTGTACTTCTTGTCGGTATCAACTCCGGTGATGATTTTGATGGAAGTCTCCGAATCTCCGAGTACTAGAACAAACTCCTTTTAAACACAACTTCACGCGGCTTTTTGCATTTGTGTACAAATTCCTTACCTCCTGCAGACCATGAATCATCCCATCCTTTGTGCAAACTACTAGTCAATGTCATCCTTGCTAGATAAGCATCTTCAAATATTGTATACAATCACGTCACTAGCATCTAAATTTAGCGCAATGCCTCGGTCACGAACATGTTTATGCGCTTATCCGTTGTTGTGGGAGTCTTTTGGTAGTTCTCGGGGACGACCCTTGCCGCTGCTGTAAGATTCCAGATCCCCGCAATTGAGTTCAGTAAGTGGATGGCTCTTTGAGATTTGCCTCAAGGGAAGTTCAACTCCACCTTCCTTCTGTTGTATGGAATCGAAAGCATAGCCTATCACTTATTTGTCATGAAAGCTGTTGGTATTTTGCGTTCTTAATTGGCGGCACTTGTTATTCAAAGGAATCTGGTCTCTGGAATCCAGTACCACGAGATCGGTGTGGATGTGTTCTCCAGCACGCATGTTGTTGATCTGCTAACCACGCGAGTTTTGTGATATATCGTCAAGCGGTGCACTAGCAGGCTATCATTAATATATCTTCGAGCTAGATCTTCAAGTCTAGAGATGGGCCCCGTTGCTACAAGTGGATGCGAATGTTTGCAGATATACTTTTGGTGTCCTAGTGTATCCCTTCTTAAAGTGTTGTGCCAATGTTGTACAGATGATTGTGCCGTGTATCAATTTGTAAAGCGCATCATCTCGAAACCGGAAATCCACCAGATTTCGTTCAATCGAAATTCAGGGCGGACTTACATTCGAATTTTGTTTCTGGCATACTCTCCATCGAACACTCTGCGACTATGCCACTTCAAAAGTCAGGGACACGTTCTAAGCAGATGATATTTTATCGAGAGAGTAACAGCGCTGATGGGTTCTTTGAATACGATCGTAACACCAACAATAGGCAACCAGAAAGCTTTTTCTGGATATCAGAAAATCCCAAATCCGACAAACTTGCGATTAGAAGGAATACAGCTATCATGGTACGAAGACCTCCCAGCCAAACGGCACAGTCACCATCAAGTCCTTTACATTTCGATTGGGGTTTTAACGATAACTCGGCGAGCGGAAGTGTGGATGAAAGTGTGTGTGGTCATGGGAACAAGAGTACACCGAACCTAACAAAGGTAGAATTGACATCGATTGGCGATGATGTTGGTCCTTTGTCTCCAACTATATCCGAGTCTAAAAGTTGTGTTTCATTAAGAAGTGCGACTCGTACTTTACAACCAAGTCCGAGAAATGACAATAATCAGCATCATAATCGTCAGCCCCGTTATTATTTCCCCCAAACCCTGGCGCCCCCAAAATTCGACTCAGGTGATGCACAAGTAGCGACACAAGCGCAGACTTGCAGCAACACTGGCATGGTATTTTCAGAAAAAGAAATTCCGCAGCAGGGACAAGAAAATTCTAACTTGAGGTTACATTCTTATAAAAGAGAGGCGCAAGCTACCTCGTCAGATAAGCTTATGGAAGAGGAAGGGAAAGAGAAAGAGGAAGGATCAAATATTAATCTCTTCCATAATCCAAAAACTTCATCGTTGTTCAATCATCTTATTAATGACAAAGGAAATCCAACTCCTACGATTACTAGTATCCCTAATATTCCTACTACTACTCCTACTACTACTACCAAAAAATTAATACGATCAACGAATTCATACGATAGATTTATTCTCAGATCAAAGGAAAAGTCTTTCTTTCATTTTCTTTCTCACCAAAATTCTCCCCAACAAGAACAACAGCACAGCCATAATAAGAAATCGATATCAACATCTGCTTCATGTTCGAATTTACAAAAGATGGTCGAATTCTCCAATAACGTTGAACAATTAATTCGAGAAACGGATGAAGCATTTCAAACAGTTGGATTTGCTTTAGGTGATGCAAAAGCAGCAACGCGAGGATTTCAACCATTCGATAATAGTAAAGTAGCTAAGTTAACTGGTATGAATCTCAACGACTTGAACGATTTGAACAATATGAAAATCAATATGAACAATGCCAACAATATCAACAATCCCACCGTTACCCGACAAAATCGATCAACCTACTCGAGTAAACCCATGGCACGGACCAATTCAATCTCGAAGCGCAATCAAATGCAGAATTCCAACTTTTTGAAAGAACGTCCATCTTCAACCAGTCTTTCGGGAAAATCCCCTGTTCCAAAATCTTCCTTTAATTCGAAAGCAAAGAAATCAGTTTCTCCCAAACAAAAGAAGAATATCAGTTCTGATAAGGCTCCAAGAAAGAGTCTACCACATCCACATTCAAGTGCAAGATGGAACTTGGGAGATGTCACAGCCAGTATGGCCGATGTCTTCAAAGGAAAATTTACCAGATTGGAAGCTGATGAAATGTTGACTCCGGATAGACTACAACAACTTGAGGAAAAGGCGGAGAAGGCAAAGTTGGATAATGAACGAAAAGCTTCATTGGAGAATGCTCAGATTGAAGCCGCTCGCAATCCCGATACGGCCAAAGATACAGATGGGATTACATCAGTAGAACGTTCACATAAAATAGATGCAGACAAAAAGCTGGATACAAACATTATATCGTCAGACAGCCCAATTTTTTTATCACCAACTGAACCATTTCATTTGAAAAATTTATTACCTCGCATCAACAATGACAAGGACAAAATATCAAGCTCGCCACTACCATCTATATCAGCAGATATATCTGAATCTTTGGTAAACGATCAACAAAGAGGTCGAAAAGCATTATCCGATCCGACAAATCCCGACTACGCCGAAATCGATGCTATCGAACAAGCATTCGAAGACCTTAATTTCCCCTCTCCACCCCGCGATTCTCCACATTCTCCACCCAGGCTCCCACGGAGTCGTTCCAACACAGGAATGACCAGTCTCCTACCCACCATTCCCGAAATCTCTCCCCTGAACATCCTATCCCCACGAACCCCTAAACGAACTTTCTCGCAAGACTCGGAGTATTCCCAAGACTCAAGCACATCCTCCGTAGACTATATTCAATTACCATCCACACCATATACTCTCACATCTCCACTTTTTCGCCACGGTCCCATCCGCCTCGAACACGTCTACCACCGCTCTAATCGCGATTCTGTTTCTGCGTCAGATCTCGAAGAAGCACTCGATTGGACTGCATTCCAGATGGCAATATCAGGCACAATGGACGATGGTACATTAGGCGCTAGCGAGGAAAGTATCTGGGAAGCAGATGAAGCGGAAGTCGACAGTATTTTCGACTGGTGGAGCGGGTTTGGATATCCTGGAATTGGTCGATTAGTTAGAGAATCACCTGTTTCTCGACGCAAGAGAGGAAAGTCTCTCGCGGCTACTGATGCAGAGAAATGTCCTCGGAAAACTAAAGAAGGGAGAGATAATCGCGCGACGACTATTGGACTTGGCCTGGGCTATGGTATTCCTAGTGAGAGTAATAGTGGCAGACCTAGAACTCCCGATTACCAAGGCGGTTTGTGGGTAGAAACGATTAGGAATAGTGCGCCACAAGTAGTTGAGTCCGTGTCTGGGCCTACGTTAGGAGCTAGAAGAGATGTGGTGCTCAAAATGAATGTTCCGGAGCCGAAAATTGATGATGATGATAATGATTCGCTACCACCTTCGCCAATCAATTTGGTCAAAATTAAAGATGAATATATCCCAATGGGATATAATTTGGGACATGATTTGGGCGATTTTTTGAATTGGGAAACTTATCATGTGCAGAGTCTTTTTGGGGAGGATGAGGGAAGAAGTTATATGTAAATTCGGAGCCGGTTGAAGAGAGGGAGCCAGGGGCGTTTTGGATGCGGGTTTCACGGCTGTATGTTTAACGGCCGTGGAGTCATAGCTTGGTGTAGGAAAATGGAAATAAAAATAGGATACGGATGGGAATGTATGGAATTGGGAATTGGGGACTGAAATATATATATTGCAATGCATATATGGCTTATGAGAAACGGACGGAAAAGGACATGAAAAAGGAGTTGCATATGTAAGTGGATAGAAGATATCTAGTAATCTCGAAATAGTACAATAATATCAACGACATACTTATCACATAAATATGCGAGGAAAAAAGCTTCATGTTGAGATTATAGAGGGTTAGAGAAAGGGATGCATGCTATGAGTAAATGAAAACAATGGGAAATTGAAAACACACTGCACTTAAATTAAAAGCAAAGCTTCGCCTGTATAACATATTCGACCCCTCCACCTTCGAAACTCTCCATTTGGCATACTTATTGCATCTATGTAATAGTTACACCAGATCTGACCGCGAAACAATTATCTCTTCCACCCATTCCACTCCCCCTACAATTTACATAGAAATAATCTTGCCAACCAAACTACTCCGTTCTTCCTAAGCTAGAGCCTATATTTCATAAACAGAAGGAGGGGAAAGGAAAGGAACAATCACCGGTTATGTAATATACCTTTCTAGAGATTAGATCCAATACACTCTACCCCATATACGTCACCTAGTATGGGCTCAATACTGTATCATCTCAGGCCCAAAAGTGTAGAGATCGTGCGTGAATCGACCAGAGTGGAGAACTTCATGTGCGCAAAATTGGGAATGTAAGATTACTTACGATATCTAGCTGCTTATTTGAGTATTCTGTTTTTGTGTATGAGTTCTTGTGTGAGTTGTTTTAAATAAGCACCCCTCGATCATTTCATGTGCCCACAAGATGATAACAGATCGTATTGAGAGCGAGCTGCGTATTCGGGGAAGAAGTCCTCGTGTATAATATATCAAGGGGTTGAGACCAGAGCATGATGGCTCTCTTCTAGAAAGGAATTTGATCATCTTGCCCTCAGGATGTGCCCTGGTAGGTGTCTCAGAAAAGTATATGTATCCATCGTTTTCACGAACATATTGCTAGTACGGGTTTAAGGTGGCTGGCTACTCATCAGTATCGCGTTCAGAGAACTTACTTCATTATTTGCGAACGAAGCAAACACGTAGCTTAGGCAAATGGGACTACACAATGCGTATCGGCTAGAGAGCTGGTTTCTTAGCTAGTTATACATGGGCTTGATTCTTTAGAAAAAGCGAAGGCAGCTATCTGTGATTTGGCCGTCTGAACTGGGCAGTCGGAGTAGAATTTTATCTGAATGCTGGATTGTACCATCTCCTGTCTTTAAAAATTGCAAAGAAACATAGGGCCCCGAGACCCACGGCTTGTGGTGTCTTGTAGACCAACATTATAGCAGGCAAAAAATGGGGGATGGGGGTGATCACAAGTCAAATGAGGACATGCATGAACCCTTTCCTTCTTTTCGCAATTACTCATTCTCCTGTTTCTGACGATCCTTCTTCAGAATCCGAAGCCCCCTTCTTATATCCTTTCTGCAACAGCTTTTGTATCTGGATTCTATCAATTCTCGGGTCAGGAGGGAGACATGAGCGAAAAGTTTCGGATATCAAAGTAGGGTTGAAAGAGGGCCAAACAACAAAAATGATGATTGAGACTATCAAGAATATGTGCGAGATGCATGGCTTATTATTCAAACTGAGTTAGAATATTGATAGCATATTGTCCAAATCGACTTGGAACATCGAGGACTTATTGTCCACAAGGGATTGGGACATTCGTAGACTAACAAAGCTGATATTGGATTGACCGATGTGCATTTGTAAGGAGAAGAGAGTGATTAGATGTGAAGAATGATGGTTGGCCCTTGATTTGTATCACGGAAAAGTCAATTTCCTAGAGCGTTCATGTATGAAGACTGCAAGATGTGAATAACCAAACGGTGTACCTTTGATTCTAGGTCTATCAATTTAGGTATTTGGTAGTTCGATTTGAGGAAATAAAGATGAGACACTGCCGTCTGTGATAATAATGCCTATCTCCTGATGTAATATCAACATAAACCCAAATTGCCTGAAGCCATGAGGGTTAATGGACAGGACTTTGCACTCGCACAGTCCAGACGAAGATTTCAGTAAATCTTATTCTCTTTGACCAGATGGATGTTTAGACTATGGCGATCGCAAACCACCCAAACAAATTATTAAGTGGCCGAGGTCAACACATAAACTCTAATTTCAACTCACTTGACGAACAGTGATGACTGCAGTAAAATATTCATCGATACGTGAACTGATCCATAACTATCATATCTTCAAGCATTAAAGATAGTCTTACATAAATTGAAAGCATCAATGAATCTAAATATAGATAGGGTTACACGTTTTGTACAAAATTAGAAATTTATCCATTCAACAATGATAATTAGGGTCAATATCACGTGCGCTCCTCGAAAATACATGACCCAACGGTATTATTTCTTTCCATGAACATAATATTTTTAAAACAAAAGAATTTCCTCCGGATTCGGCGGGAAAAAATGATAAAAACGGTCGGATAGTGATGGTCCAACAATTGGATCTGACTCGCGTCTACTCGTAGAATAACAAAGATTGCCGGATGTCAGAACTTTCCGCAGCGGGGCAATTTTATATACCAATGCATGTACTCGTATGTATGTAACGGGAAATTCATGATTTACCAATTGTAAGCATTTGAAACTTTGGGGTTCTCATGTCTCGCAAATTGCTGTTCAGATTTTAAAGAATAACTCCTGAGCTTAGTGATGAAGGAGTAAATCTCGCTCAACAAGATGGGTTATCTCATACTGATCGGAAGCTAGAGCTACAAGTATGGATCTACAAATACGATATGATATGATTTTGAATCAATTGGGTCGACCTTAACTCCTACGTCGCAAAGTAGAAACGGACATTTTTCCTCAAACAGCTATTTTGTGATATTTGTGTGGAACATTTCCATTCTTCGTTGTCAATGTGGCGGCTTTGGCGGGGTGTTTTACTCAACAGTGACATAGTTCCGACAACCTCGGCATAGAAGACGATGGGCAAACACAGAACTTCGTATCCACATTCTTCAATGAAAAAGCTTACCAATTCGCATAGACCCAAAGGTAAAATCTCATTCACGCAATCAAAATCGGAGATATGGTTTCAATGGAGAGAAGATGTCCTTGAAGGCGACGAATAAGAAGAAGTATTTGATATTAGTATGACCCTGAAAGGTATGTATGTAGCTTGGTAGATGATTTTTAGAATCTTCTACAAAACTTATATGGACTGAGCTTGGATGGAGACGTTTACTAGCAGGAACGTCATACCTAAGGAAATTTCAGTTACAAAGACTACTTCATATATATCTCTCTATTCCCCCTTCATTCCTTTTTTGCTATACTCAATTGCTTTTTCTTTGACAATCCCACATTACAATAATATATCCCTATCAATCAAAACCCACAAATATGGTTCAAAACAAAGGTCTTATCTTCAAGCAAGTTCCTCAAGGAGTTCCTGTTCCAGGAAAGGATTTGGTAGTCGAGACTCGTGAATTCGATCTTGACCAAGCTCCACCAGCTGGAGGTATCACAACCAAGAACTTCTATGCCTCCTTCGATCCTTACCAACGTGGACGTATGAGAGCCGCAGAAGCCAAATCTTACTCCCCAGCTTTCCCATTGGGACAACCTATCAACAACAACACTGTTGCCAAAGTCATCAAATCCGACAACCCTAAATTCCAACCGGGAGATCTCCTCACCGGTTTCATCTGGACTGAAGAGTACTCTGCTCTCCCAAAACAACTCGCAGATGGCGCAACCAAAATTGAGAACCCATACAACTTGGACGTAAAGCATTTCCTTGGAGCATTGGGCAGTATGTTATTATAATCTCCATCACAATCTCAAGCATACTAATGTTCTTTTCACTTAGTGCCCGGATTGACTGCATACTCTTCTTTCTACGAAATTGGCAAGCCTGTTAAGGGTGAAACCATCTTCATCTCTTCCGCTTCAGGAGCAGTTGGAGCTATCGTTGGACAACTCGCCAAGCACGAAGGTCTCAAGGTTATCGGTTCCGTTGGCTCCGATGACAAATTAGACTACATCATCAACGAATTGAAGTTCGATGGAGGTTTCAACTATAAGAACGAGAAGCCAGCAGATGCGCTCAAGCGTCTTGCACCAAATGGTATCGACATTTACTACGAGAATGTCGGAGGAGAGCAATTAGAAGCTGCTATCAATGCCATGAACGACCACGGTAGAATCGTCGCTTGTGGTATGATTAGCGAGTACAACAAACCAGAAGCTGAGAGATACCCAATCAAGAATTTGATGAACATTGTTGCAAAGAGAATCACAATGAGAGGTTTCATCGTTTCTGATGCCAACATGGGCCCATTACATGTTAAGGCAAGAGATGAGAATGTTGCTAAGTGGTTGGCGGATGGAAGCTTCAAGGCTACTTTGAGCGTTACTGATGGAATTGACAATGGACCAGAGGGATTTGTTGGTATGCTTGGAGGAAAGAACTTTGGAAAGGCAGTTCTTAAGATTGCTGATTTCGAGGTGAGTTTTATCCATGGAATTAATATTGGGGTGTGATGCTAACATGTTTAATAGTAAACAAGAAATATGTTTGGCTACTAAACGAGCCATGAACTAAATTTTTAAAGAAATATACCCCTAATTGAATCTATGCAAAATATTGTTCCACATAATAGAACGAATAGAGCTCGTGAAGTTTCCAAGGGGGGTTCCCTTATTGTGCTTGGGTGTATCCAGATTTCCTGAATAAGCATTCATTCACTTAATACTTTCAAAGATACACAATTGATAGTCTTGCCAAAGCTAGACTCAATCCTAGCAATTTGCTAGTTTACCCTCACAAATCTTCGAAACATGACATTTTCTGACATCAAATTCTCCTCCAATATCATTTAAAACCGGATTCAAAGGCAAATTGCCAGCAATGCATTCGATTAGTATCTATTCGACTGCATGTTTAACAGAAATTTAAGCCCAATATGCTGTCCGGACCACGCATCCAAATTTTATTGATTTCCAGTACTATTATTGCATTGTTTTTTTTACCAGGTCACTTAGGTAGTTGATAGTCATATCACTGTTACTACCATTTCAATATACTCTACTGGTAGACCGACTCGTGAGTTCACGATGCAAAATCCAAAACCCAGCATGCATAAATTTTGACCGCTCGGACGAAATATTCCACCCCACAACCCTAACTTATCCATCGCCTACCCTTCACCTACCCACCCATTACCCACTGTCAAATTACCTAAAAATTCGGTCCTCGAACATCTGTTTCACTGCTTTGCGCCTCGTGTTATCCTTCTTGCTCAAAATAAGTGTTATTGAGGAGTTTGGTAAGATCTAGGTAAAATTGTGATATTTGGCAAAAAGGGACGCGAACACACGCTGTTGTATGCCCGTTCTAGGAATCGAACCTAGGATCTCATCATATCTGTTGGATGCAATAAACCAGCTACTAGTGATGCGCTTTACCGCTAAGCCAAACGGGCGTTTATAGTGATTGTTGTTGAGGGCGTGCTTTGTCTGTGATTATATAAAGTTGGACTTTTAGGTGTGCCATGAAATCTGCTATGTGAGGGGAGAAGCTGGCTGTTGGATGGTCCTATCGAATATCCAGATTATGTGGGAAATTTTTCGATACATAGGAAGAGGTGAAGAATTTAAATTTATTTGCTCAAGCTGCATTATTGGGACTTGAGCTCGATGCTAGGCAGAGTGAGGAGTGAACATGCTGGAGCTAAATACTTTTGCTATTACGAATTATTAATACTGTACTACCTACAAGTGAGGGTACGTGTTATACTAGACGTCAAGGAAGGAGAATTGCTGAGATGTAAGTTTATACGTTGTAGTCTGGTCCTGATCAGAAAGACGTATCCGGTCCAGGACTCACCACTGATGATAAAATAGATCCATTTCAGCGCAGTTGTGATAGAAGATTGCTGGTAGAAGTCGTGCCAATGAGTAGTAGAAGGTTCTGTTGTGATTATGCCCGATCTCTTCCCAGAGCTATTATTCTTGTTTTGGTGCATGATAAAATTCCAAGTAAGATTAGCATTTCAACTCGATGTTAATGTTAATCAGTTGTCTTCAGAGTTTGGTTCTGCTTTACACAATAGACTTTCGTTCACGAAGATCGAATCATACGACAGCCTTTTATTGTTCTATCCTCAGTTGCATCCTCAATGAATAATTCAAATTCGCGCAAAGTATGCTTGATGTCCAGCCGAAGATCGATATATGTGCTTAGAGATGAAAACGTAAGGGTATTCAAGGGACATGGTTTCGTGATTTGCTGAAGATGTTGATAATTTGAATCGTTTTAGCCGAAGAGCGCGTAAATTTTTTTCGGACTTCGTAGTGCTAGGGCTCAATACAGACGTTTGGGACCGCTACTGCGTTTGTTGATCTGAAAGCAATGTAAATCACAGGAGGATAAATAGCAGAAAAACCGACTGCTTGAAGATTGAGGCTCCGATAGACTTGATTTTCATAACGGTAATGCAGTGATAATCAAAAGCGGCTCAGTTCCACAAGCGCCGGTCCATGATTGGGTGGCCAGCAAGCTTCAGCAATAAAAAGATGTAACTTCATTTATTCACCAATATTCATTACATCCAGGCGAATGAGATTCTAACGCAAAGCAACACCTAGAAGCTCTGTCTCCCCAAACAACAAGTATGACTTCAGCACAGGGACAGTCAATGATGATCTCCCATAGAAAAAAGACTTTTGTGATAGTTGGGAATCTTTCTTTGCAGCTGGGTCTCGCCATATTTTGGCGATCAATACAGCACGTGCAGGACCCAGTGGGAAACTAGAAGCTCTGCTCCCTAACTTCTTTTGAAAAGGTCATTCCTCGATTGCTTAGACCTTTGAAGGGAAGAATCAAGCCAAGCCTAGTTCGTAAGTCTATTAGCTATCGCATTCGCCTGCTTTATCCTTCCCATATTGTGATTCTCTGATCGTTCGCAATTTAAATAGACGGAGATATGTGGTATGCAAATTCGGTGTCAATACTATCGAAAAGTAAGCTGTGATATTCGATCCTGGTTGCCTCTATGCCCATAATGAATGTACGTGCTCTTCATCCAAAGGCTCCCGTAAGGATTTATTACTACAGCTAAGTTTCTAACCGAGAGTTGAAATAGATGAGTTAGGTAATTGGCGACCAGAGCGCAATAAGTTCTCGAAAGCATTATTCAGTGCCTATCATGCCTATCATGCCTAAATCCCAAGTCTATTCGCCCAAAGAGCACTATGAAGATCGCATTGTTCTGTATTCCATGTGCTTCAATCTACACGCTGCAAGTCTTTTCCCACCAAAAGCGGGATTTAGAGAATCGTAAGTATTATTTAGCGTCTCGTTAGCAACTATTAACGATAAACCTCCAACCAATGACACAGACTTGTACAAGATATGAAGTATTTGGTAAAGAAATACGCTGATGGACTGTCGTCTGATATCGGGTCTTAACACAAATTGATACTTTGGGTTATTCTGAAGATTCATAGCCATTAAGTCTGGAACATGATTTTAGATCATGAGGATTTAAGATCTCACTTCTAAGAATACTACTATATTACCAGATAGACTTAAATCTTGACCTGCTATGCATTCAAACCCCCCAAACAACTGACACCATGTTAATGTGTCAATCTGATGCTATCTTGGGATTGTAAAACAATTACGAGCATTGGACCCTCATTGTACCAGATTGACTTAGAGAGATTCATCCCTGTGGTGGCAGAATCCGTACTTAACGAAGCAATCGTTTCGTTATTGCTATAAATTCTTCAATACTTTTATAATATATTAAATAAATTGTTTTTAATATATTAATCTAATTAATCTTCTTTTTGTACCTAACAAAGCTTATTTCAATTAATAAAATCTTAGTGAATTTTCTAAATTTTTGAAAGATTAATTGAAAATTTAGGTCTAAGGCAACTTTTATTAAGTAAAACCTATAGGTTTATTTGTTTTTCAATCCCTTTTTTTCCTTTTTCTTTTAAAAAGATTTCTTATTAGATTGCTATATAAAATAAAGGTCTTTTTTATTTTTATTTTTTGAATTTATATAATAAGATTTAAAAAAAGCTTTTTAAAGATTATTAATATTTATACTATATCTATATTTTGAATTTTCTATTAATATATAAATTGAAATTAGATTAGATTCTTATTTATATAATATATTCTATATTGTATAACACAATGGTAAAGTTTGTAATTGAAGAATAAATCGAAAGTCAAATGAAATGATTTGATTTGTAAATGGATCTATTCTTGTCACGCAACGTATGTCGATCGTTGTTCGATCGGGTTAGTACAATACTAAACTCCGAGCCGATTGTATATATAATTATATATATACTCTCTTTAGATCTATAGCTTTTAATTCTAAGATTGATTTTTGAAGTATATTAAAATTATTATATTATTAAAAACTCCTCTAAATAAAAAATAGAATAATATATATATATATATTTATTTATTTATTTATATTATTTAATATCTACTCTAAACCTCCCTAAGAGTATCCGGATATACTAAGAAGTAGTAATCTTTATATAACACAAGCACTACAACCACTTAAAACAATTTATTATTTAGATTAGAAATTATTTGCTTTCTCTACAGGTATAATCCTTCTTCTATAGATGGAGGGGGTTGTTTAAACTTCTATAATTCGGGTTAGGTCTTTCTTTCAATTAAATACAGGAAATCTTTAAAAGCTACTCATTCCTATAGAAGGTAGTTAGTTGATTTAGATATACAACTAGATATTATTCATTAGATTTAAACTCTAAGGGTGGAGAGTATATATGGATTATTAAGATCGAGGGTATATAAAAAGAAGGAGAATTAAAATGGGAGAAAGAGGCTGAACTCTAGGTTGAAGGGATATATTTGGATGTAGTATAGTAATATTTGTTTTATTCAAAGCTAGAACAAATCTAGATATAGAATTCTAAGGATATAATCAATTTGATGAGATTGTTTAGCTTGTATAGAAGCTTTTTGATATATATTATTATATGCTTCTTTGAATATATATATAAGGGAGCTAATAACCAATCGACTTTCTTTTGGTTATTGACTAGATATTAAAAGAAATAGAGAAGGGCTTTTAGTATGCTATATAAGTATTCCATCTTATTAGATTAATGATTAAACCAGATATAGTAAACTACAAAGTTATTGTAATCAGTTTTCATTACAAGAAGCCTATATAGTATGCTCTTAGGGATTCCTAATTCTCTTAGTTTTTTTATATAATAGCTCGATCGCTATACTCTATATATAGAGAAAACTATAATGAATATATTCGATTACTATTCTGTTTCTACATTACGATATTTTCTATGATAAATAAACCGAGCTTTATTGATTGTAAATAAGTACGCAATTTTGCAATCCATTATACCAAAAACACCCATATTAGTTAATTGATTTGCTTCCTCATTGTTTGTAATCTTTATATAACCAGGGGACTATTTGATTCTGATATTATATTAGCTTATTGCCTTATAGCATTTATAAAAAGCCCATTACAAGGTGGTTAATATACTTCCCTATATTCCCTATATAACCAAGGTACTATTAATATATATCTAAATCCTATTATCTATTAGTCTATTAGGTATTTTGAGGAGGTATTCTTGTTACACTTCGATTACTTCTATATCGAAAACATAAGAATCATTATGGATTTTATTATGACTAAATACAATCCGTTTATTATTTTAAAAGATTATATATCTATACCCGATATATCGATTGTTGTTTACAATCTGCTCTAAACCATTAGAGAAGATTATATAATTGTTAGGGGGGAGAGCTATTAACTATTTTTTAAAGGCTTTAGTTATAGTTTTTTTTATCTATTTCCTTAGTTAGATTAATCCGATATCCTATTAAGAAATGAGGGTATAAAAGTTTCAACTACTAGATAACTGGAAAGATCGATTCTAATTGTTGGACTTTTGTAAATAGTCTATATAGGGCCCCTCTTCCCCTTTGTCACGGCGTTAACTATATGTTTTATAGTTGTCTTTATATCTTAGGTATAGATTATTAGTGTATTCTATTTTCTATAAGTAGGATCTTTCTTTTTTATAGTCTTCTATCTTTATAGTACAATATAAATCTTTATTTATATCTTGATAGTTTGTATTATCAATAAGAAAGCTGTTATAGTTTTATTTAATTAATTCTATTGAAGTTATATATCGATTGTATTAATTATATTTATTGTTAATCAACTATGTATTTTTACTGTTACTATTTAGGAACTCTGCTTGATCGTTTTGATTTTGAAAGTATTCCAAAGATAGCCAATCAAGCACCCCAAACACTTACATCTAATCTCAATAGACAGTTTACCTTCTTAAACTATATTATCAATTCCACTGATATCAATATCTCTGTTTTCATTGATATATTCTACAATCCCATTATTATATATTCCATCGCTGCCCAAATTATATTTATATCAATTGAAATGATTATAATGTTACGGGAGCTGCCTCTAGGGTCATATAGAAGTGGCTAGAGATCTCTCGAGGTGGTTTAGATTAGACTTCAAATAGGAATTCAATATAGTTATAACTAGTTACAATTCTCATAACTATAATAATAAAACTAATGATTGTTCTTGAGTACAAAGTTCTATATTGTAATGAAATCCCATTTCTTATA
This sequence comes from Sclerotinia spermophila, assembly GCA_038090695.1. Classification (NCBI taxonomy): domain Eukaryota; kingdom Fungi; phylum Ascomycota; class Leotiomycetes; order Helotiales; family Sclerotiniaceae; genus Sclerotinia; species Sclerotinia spermophila. The sequence goes on along the minus strand of JBBMOJ010000598.1, from coordinate 2,376 downwards.
TAGACCTTCGTTCTCTAAATCGAATCGACAAGCCGAATCGACAAGCCGAATCGACAAGCCGAATCGATTCTCTTATCATATGACCCTAATCACGTGATACAGAATATATTACCCTTCATAACATATAACTAACTTACAAAATAAAATTGTTAAAGCGAAATCAACAATCACTAACTTTAATATAACAATTATAATATTAAAAATCGCTATCTATAATAATCAATAAGCCCTAACCCACTAAAAGCATTTTACTCTCCTTAAGAAATTTAATAATAATAAGTAGAATATTACAAAGCATTAAGATTAATATATAGCTTTTCATAATATAATCAATTACTATTTATCTATAGATTATAATAATGAAATCAAATATTAAAAGATTATATTCCTTATCAATCTATTCTTTAGTTTTATATATATAAATAATCAATTGTATTTTAATGAAATCACTAATCATTTATATAACTCTAATTTATAGCCTATTAGATAGTGTATTATCAAAAGTATTTGATAATAATTGAATAAACAATATCAGACTTTTAATCTTGTTTATAAGATTTTTATAGATTATAATAAATGTAAGATAAAGAAGATTCCATTTAGTAATTTCATTATTGAATTCAAATAGTTTATTATTAAATATAAAAAGATAGTAGAGTAATAAATCTCTAATTTCAAGTTCAAAGTCTTTCAAGAACTTATTAATACTCTATCAATTGCTTAAATAAACCCTTTGCTATTGATATCAATGTATAGATAATTTGATAGTAGGGTATTTATAATAATTTGGAAAAGAAGTTTCATTTTAATAATTAATATAAGAATTAAGGTATCAATTTCAATTATAATTAATCGAAGTCTTATAATAAGAAGCTAGCTGCCCCTACTGTAATTCTTATACTAGATATTTTTGGTGATTTGATGTAATTAGATGCTGTTTATTAAAATCAATGCTCTTTGACTTATTATATTCAGGATTAATATATTGAATTTGATCTTTGTTTTTATTATAAAAAGCCTAATTATATTAAAAGCAATTATAAAGAAAAGCAGGCTAACAATATAAAATATAATACTAATTCAAGCTTTAGATATATTCCAAGTATCAATTGTTTCTTTATTACGAATCAATATTAGAATCCCAAACTTTATTGTAATCTAACTGCTTCTTTTCATTTGAATATATTCTAATCTATTAATTGTTCTTCTACCCCTCAAATACTATTATATTATACTTCCCCGATTCCATTCGAATATATTTAAGAATTTGATTTAGAAGGATTTGTTAAGGAATCCATTCAATCGGAAGAGAATGGAAACTCAATTCCCTAGCCAGATATATTAAAAGATTAATCTTGACTTATAATTGCAAATCGAAATCCTTTATAGAAAATTTATCTTTATAGATTAGAAGATCTATTATATCTAAGAATCCTTTATATTTTAAATCAATAAATAATAAATCTCTTAAAATCTCTATCGAAATTTCCCTTACACCTAATATAATTATTCCACTTATCGAATTAATAAACAACAAGGCTGTAGAGTATAGTTTTATTAATAGAAAACTTATTTCCAAGCTTTGTATTCCTATACACCCCCTTTTTTATATTTGTTACTTATTCTTTACCAATAAAAAAACCTTCGATATCCTATCCCAATATATACTAATAAATATACAAATTAATGATTATCAAGAATTGGATTTATTCTATATAATTACTTTTTCGAATACAAACTCTATAATCCTTGGCTTTTTATAGCTCCAGTGCTATAACCTTACTATTGATTGGGTAGCAATAACCCTAAAATTTATATTCAAATATTGTTTTAGATATTACTACCCTATCAATTCTATTACAATTATTATTCCCAACCTTATATTAACCCTAGCTGATATTATACTGAAATTAGATTTATATTTATATAATAGAAAACTAATATCGAGGTTTTATCAAGCCTCAATAATAGAAGTTATTAATAAAAGCTTTGAGAATACTTTATTATTACTCCAAAACCCTTCAATCTTTTTCAAACTTGTTAATTCAATTTCAATAGTAGTTGAAGAAACTATTATAAAAAGCTCCGAAACTATAATATATATATAATCACCTAAGCCCAATTACTATTATACTTTCCAAATCTCCAAAACTACAAACACTCATATTAGAATAATTCCAAACCAACTAATCCTGAAACCAGTTCTAATACAGATTATTATTAGCTCCAGATTATACAAAAGATTATTATAGAATAAAAACATTCTGTTTCTATTAAATATATTATTATTATTGAGCCCCTCAAACAAACCAATCGATATATTGTTACGACGGTAACAGAATCGTCACGTGAGGAGTGTCACGTGATGGAGTTTTC
>JBBMOJ010000597.1:0-20697 GCA_038090695.1 Sclerotinia spermophila | reverse complement strand
CTATAGTTATAAGAATTACAACTAGTTATAATTATATTGAATTCCTACTTGAAGTTTAGTCTAAACCACCTCGAGAAATCTCTAACCACTTCCATATAACTCTAGAGGCAGCTCCTGTAACATATTGAATGATTTTAAGATAGGAAAACTATATAAAACTAGTCAATATATTTAGTGTAATTAATATACAAATAACAAAAACATAATATAATTATATTATACCTTAAATATTATATAATACTATAGAACTCCTTATAACCCTTATCGATAAGATAATCCGCGAGGAGATCAAAGCTCAAATAGATAAAAGCTTAGTATAATATCGAATTACTAAATACAGAGTGAACCTGTTGACTCAAAAAGCCAATTGGATTATAAGTTTTAAAAAACTAGTGAAGTTATTCTGATTTTTCAATATTAGCGAGTTCTCGAAGCTTTTAGAAAATCAACAATATCTTCGATTTAAATAGTATATTATAGGATAACATGGTTTAACAATGGGTCGGCTATATCAATGGATCAGTCACTTTTACCTCGAATTATTATTCTAAAACTATATTATTCAACAACAATTAAATCAATTAATTGAAACTATAAAGATTCTAATAATCTAGGATCTATTATATTATTTTGACAAATCCTTACATTATACCCTGTCTTTCTATACTTACTATAATATCAACTAGAAAATACTTCCCTATTAGAATTCCTCCCTTTTTGATATTTGTTATATTGAATCTGAATATCAACCTCTTATTAAGATAATATATCAAAAGCTTTTTATCCAATAAATACTCCTTTTTAATATATTTGAGTTTTTTTTATATATCGATATTTGTTTAATACCTTATTTGCTTTCCAAAGTATACAAATCTTAGTATTTAAAAGTGTATTCTTATAAGCTAATCTCTTTATACCTTTAGTTAAAGCTAATACAATTTCAAATATAGATATAGGAAAGCTTATTTGATAACAAGTTATTTAAGATTTAATTAATATTGATTGAGAAAGAGCTTTTATTGGATTACAAAGGGTTTAAAAGATCTATTGATCTAGATTGAAAGAGAGGGGAATAGATATACAAATTCGAATATCTAATTTCAAGGATATAGCTTTAGGATTAAATAGTATTAAACCTATTCCTCGAAACCCTGATTTCATATTCTAAGGAGTAATTGATTCTTGATATATAGTTTTGAAAGCTAAAAAGAATTCAACTTTCAAAATATGATTAATATATACCTTAATAAATCCATCAATTTGATTACTATATAAACATTTCAGATTACTAAAACAACTAACATCAAATAGCTAAGTTAAATAACTTGAATATAATAATAAGTATAAATATATAATATTATTTTCTTTATAATATACTTGAAAAGCTTTTAATTTGTAGCTTTCATACCTATTAAATATCAACATTCGATATTTGCCCTTTCTTTGATTCTTAATATACTTATCGAAGTATTTCAGCTATTCTAAACCTATCTCATTGTTTATCCATCTATTAGATATAGATTTAATAACCCAATCTATAAGGAAATTAGTTTCGATATACCAATTGGAAAAATGAACCTATTCTTAAACCACTAGAAATAGGGATATAGTTTCACCCTCCCTATTACTATATATAATCGCTATAGCCTATTCTCTATTGCCTAATTATATTACCTTACTTCTATCATTTCGTTCAGCACTAGTTACCACCATTCCAGGATATATTATACCTATTATAAAGCCTGTTTTGTTGAAATTATAGAAATCGCAATTGAGAATACTATATTTTGCTTATATATTCGAAACTAATCGGAACTACTTCTTAATAAATTTAGAATCTTTATAGAAAGCCTTTTAAAAATTATAAACATAACTAAAACATATCTTTAATTCGATTCGACACTTTACAAATCGATATATTCAAAGATTCCTAATATACTTTATATCTCTCGATTCGAGAATATAATTCACTATATCTTCTATTATTCTAAGTTTAGATAAAAATCCTCTATTATCTATATCAAGTATATATTGAATAAGTACCTTCTCTTTCAATTCAATTAAATTATAACTTTTTGGTTGACTCTCAGCTATATTAGGTTTACCTCGAATTCTATTATCTAATATAGATCGAGATATATAATAAAGCTAAGCTACCTTTCGAATTATTAATTTTTTATTTGATTCAATAGCTTGAATAGCTAAGATTATATATACTTCTTTGGAATGAATTTCCATAATTAATTATAAAGAAAACGTATATTGAATATAGAATAATAATTCAAGGTAAAAGTGGCTGATCCATTGATATAGCCGACCCACTGTTAAATCACGTTACTAGTTATATTGTAATTCCTATATATACTATCACCCAGTTTGATGTTTTAAGTGTAACGAAACGAGTGATATTTATACCAATGAATAGATCTATAATTAATATCAAAAGAACGTTTAATATACAGCTTGCTTCAGGCCCTTCCAATCTATGTATAACAATTACCCGGTAGCTTTGCGATTTGTTAAGGGCAATCTGATTCGATTTATATATAAGTAATTAAGAATAGTTAGAGAAATGGGTAAGAAGGATATTTAAGTAATCCGAAAAAGAAAGAATCCTATTTTCATTATAAGCATTTTGTTTCAGATAGTTATTACTAGTCTATCTGTTCTGGGCATGTATATTACTATCTACAAAAACTAATATAGGGTATAGATACTCTAATTATATCACTCTTTTTCAAATAGTTGGGGAAATTGGTATAGATATTATTTATATTTAAGAGCCCCAATTGTATAATAATTCAGTAATACAAAACTATATTATATATAATCGGTACTAACTGATTGATATATAGGGACTAATAAATGACCCTAATAATTCTGAAAATAGACTGTGGGTTATTATTTATATCTATAAAAGGGCTAATCTAAAAATAAGGTAAATAAAATAAAATAATAATAGAAATCTTTTATAGATTAATATCAATAATTACTCAATTCTCAATATCTATTGAGCCCCATTCGATTTGATTATAATAGGATATCTATTTGATTTAGAAATCCCTTTTAGAGCTGGAACAATTATAGAAAGCAATTTCAATGCAAAGTATAATCTATGGGAACCTGGAGTATTAAGTGCTAATTAAGGTGATGTATTTGTATAATGGGTTAGTGAATAAGGAATGAAATATATCAAAACCTTAGGCGTATCTATTTATATAAAAAATTATATCTTGAATCTAATCTTTTCCAACCTTCCAATTGTAATAATAGTAATTGATAAAGATCTATATTACGGATTTGATTATATTACTCAAATAACTATTATTACAAATAGAGGGGTTTTCGAGTTTGAATAAATATATTATTAAATCCAGGATTCAGATTTGCCCAGCCTAGCAAGTATAATAACTAATCGATTGGCAAACTTCCAAAATGCTGATATTCAAATCATTTAAAATATTGATAATCTTATTTCCGAAGTGATAAGTATATTGAGTATAGTTATAAAAACTGTTGGGTAAAAGGATTAAAAATCTTGTCGATTCTTTCTATAATAAACTAATGAATACAAAAAGGTATATTGAATATATATAATAACTAGAAAAACTGGGATTATAAACAAAAAAGAAAATACCCTTTATAATCTATAAAGAGTAATAAGATTATCTAAACAAATCTATTGGACTAAATATTTGAATAATATACAAAATGATTAGGAATTCTATAAAATTATAAACTAATATAAAATGATTTTGGAGATTATTCTTAAAAGTCCTTTCTTAATAATTGATAAACAGAAGATTATTAATACTAAAAAGAAAGCCGAAATATTCTTTACAGTAATTCTTGATTGCTTTAAGGCAATAGATAATCTGCTGAATAATCTACTTCGTGAATAAGGCGAATATTCATTTCTTTTATAGAAGAGAACAATTATTGTAAAGGAAGTGGAGAAATATATAATAGGAGTTAAAAGTATTTCACCAAGTATTAATAAAGTAATTATTCGTTTCCTCAAGGTATACTGATTTAATATTGAAAAGCTAATATATGAAATCTTTGCTTTGTATTTAGTGTTTAGCTATTACCCAAATGAATAGAAACTTACTAAAGTAATAATATTACTGAAGATTGGAAAGAAGGATAGGATATTGCTAAGATTATAGAAACCAATTGTATTGATATTATATATTAGTAAAGAGCTCGAGAGATATATTATTAATCAGATTATATAGACTATTATAAAATATAAAGTAATTAACCTATAGTATTATAGTATATTACCGAAAAGAATTGGAATTAATCTTATTATTACTTTTATTTATAATATAGAACTAGCTTTAGTTTTTAATAATATAGTTATATTAATAACAATAAATATATAAGACATATATAATACACTTCTCAAGTAGCGATTTCTATAATATATAAGGAAGTAGGGCTAGCCTATATCACTCCTACAACTTATCGAATCTTTTTTATCAGAAAGGTATATACAAATATAGCTTGAGGAAGCTATAACCCGGGATTTTCTGGTTATATACAATACTCTTCAAAGGTTGCTATTCTCCCTGATTCTATATATCTTATATCTTATTGAGCTTTTTAATTAAAACAAAATGTAATACTTTGGATATACCAATAATATAATAATATATTATTCATTGAGGAATCTATCTACAAATATTTATACATTTCAAAAAACTGTATAGCACATTTTGAAATAGAGAGATTAGAATAAGGTTTTCTTTATATTGGAAAAGTTTAAGCTATTTTATATCTCGAGAAAATATAATATAGCAAATCCAATTATGAAAATCAATCCGGACCTAATCATTACACCAATTCCTTTAGGGATTATTAATAGAATATAATCTATTCTATATTGATTTGGAATCTTTTTCAATTATTGATTGGTATTCCTATAATATATTAAAACCTGAACAACAAAAGCTATATAGGTAACTACTTATATTCAATCGATAACATATACAATCCATAAACTATCTATTGCCTATCTACAAAAAGCGATTATTATATATATTCTCCCTATTACTTTCTTCGACTTAGAAGTATAGTTTGATGGATTATTTAAATATCTCTCTAATACAAACTAAACACCTATCAATACTCGATTCAAAAAGTATATTGATTTTATTAATAAAACTATTAATATTATAGTCTAAGGAATACTACCGATTTATAAAACTATTCCAATAATTATATTTATTATAGAAGCAGGATTATTATCTAGAATTGTTATATTCGAATAAATAAAATTAAGATTCGCTTTCAGATTTTAAATAGTAGATATTTAATATCTATTAATAAATCAACTAAAACCGAATCTTAGAAAGAAAAGCCAAGGTATTAGTATACCGAAAAGACTTATAATCAAATTACAAAAAATAGAATGGGTACTCCTAGCAATTAAGTATCCGAAACTTCTACAACCGTATTTCTCCTCCAAGTATTGAAACAATCCAATAGATAGATTAACTAAGAACAATGTTGTGAAAGCCTTTAAGGGCTGATAGGATTAGTTTCTATTAAAAAACTATATAATCTTTTCAAACAGATCCGAATAATATATCAAATATAGTTATTATATAGAATATAAATATATAATTTATTATAGAAAATGATAGATTAATAATAGATTTGAATAGATATATAATCAATTATATATTTTCGATATAGAAATAATCAATACTTAACAAAGATTTGAATAACTCCTATATATAATTGAGCAATCTTTCAAAGATTGAATATAATTGTATATCGATAATACTTCAATAATCTAAGGATTACAAGGGAATACTACTAAATCGTTTCAATAAGCCTATTACAAGTACTATTAAGTAATACGATATTATAATATCAGAATCAAATAGACTTTAGAATATATTGAAATAAAAAACAATGAAGTAGCTAATCGCTTAATCGATTAGAATACAATAGGGCCAATAAATATCTACCTATCAACTCTATCTATAGTAAGCAATATATATTCAATTCTCAAAAACAAATACCAACTTTCAGAAAGTATATAATAGACTATAAAGAAAAATCTAATCTTTAAGATATATTATATATAGAAACCAATATATAGTATCTTAGAACTATTTAGCTTCAAACTCCCCTATAGGATTCTGCACCAACTTCTAGTAATACAAATTAGTTATAGCGACTTCTTAATTTATTATATGAGATTCAATTATAAAGATAATTACAATACCTGTTTTTGTGGTAATAATAAATCCCTATAGTACTTTTTCTAATGCCCAATTAATAATGAGATACAAACCAATTAACTATTTGTATTTAATCGGATTCATATTGAATGGGATACGGTTGTATATATAAAGTATATCTTGCAATCTTAAGATAGTTTTATCAAACTTCTCTTTGGATCCAGATTCTATTTTCAGATCTACCCAAATTTCATATAAAATATACAACTTTTATATTTCATTTACCCATTACAAAGAAAAGCATTTCATCACAACAATCTAAATCTCACATCGAATAATTATATGTATTATAAGTATTCTTTCAATTAGATACGATTATTCTTTACACCTACCAATATCTAAATGATATATAACAATTAGACCTATAGATTAAAATAATAATTGAAAGAACAAAACAGTTGTTGGACTATTATATATAGGATCGAACAAAGGATTACTAGGAGTAGTAAGCATTCAATTAACTATTATTATACTATTATAAGTAGCTGAAACATTAATACTTCGCAGGCCCACTTATAAGTATATCTAGAATACCCCTAGGGAGATCAGATATTAAATATTAATTATTATAAATAAATAAATAAAATATCGAACCCTTTTCATTCATATCTTCGAACTTATTATACCAAAGAAAACATAAATTCCTAAAAGCTAATAAGATTATAGATTGGTTTGATCTTATCTTAACAAAATTGAAAGTTCTTGTTATTCAGTTTATTCAAAAATACAAGGATCATACTAATAGGATTTGTATCGATACTTCTTTATATAAAAAAGGTGATAAAGTATAGATTAGTATTAAAAATATAAAAATTAATTGCCCAATAAAAAAAGACGATAATAAATAGAATAGCCTCTACAAAATTCTTAAAGTTTATAAATATATCTATTTATTTTAATTATCTACTAATTTCAAGATTTTTTTTATATTCTATAACTCATTGCTCCAATTACTCTACTACTCACTTAGATTAATCGATCAGAATACAATCAATGAAACTAAATCCTACTAGAACTAAAACTATATTTTCAAAAAGGATAATAAAACAAATAAAGAAATCGAATAATAGGAATTCGATAAACTTTTTGATTATTACAATAAAAATAGATTTCATTATTAAGTTAAATGGAAATACTATTTAGTATTCTAACAATCTATTGAAAACCTTTGTAATTAGGAAGATACGATTATTACTTTTCATTTAGTTAATCTAGATAAGCTGGATCTATCTGTTTAAATAGAATTCAAAAGATTTATTGATTTTAATACTTTGCTAATATTAGTACTAAATATGTTTTCGAAATAAAGCTAATATAAATCTAAAAAGCTCTATCAATTGATTACTACTCCGAAAAAGGTTCATTTTCATTTAATAATAGAAATTAAAGTATTTTAGTATTATTTTTATTTTCCTAGAAATTATATGTATTGCGATTGTAGAATCGATTGCTTTAAGCAAGGGGTATTATCATAATGCCAACTATATATTCTATAATTGCTTTTATACTTTAGGCATGGATTATTAGTATATCCTACTTCCTATAAATAGGACCTCTCTCTTCTATAGCTCTTTTATCTTTATAGTACAATATAAGTCTTTACCCGTACCCTGACAGCTGAAAAAGTAACGAATTGCTGAGGCCCCCTTATCGTAGATAAGGGGGTGAATAAATATGAACCTCCGATTACATTGGTGGCTTGAATTCAATCAAGATATTATGCCATTGATTGGGTGAATTGAGAATAGTGAACGGATACGCCACGCTTCGTCTTCCAAAAGGTAGATAGGACTTGCGGCTAAGACTTGAGATCAACAAAGACTATTCAACATCTGCATACACGGAATTCAGATGATGTCCCTTTCATATACATATGTAGGATTTCAATTTTTGAGGCTTACAGTGTTCTTTGAGAAGAAATCAAAGTTTGGACGAATTTGATGTGAATATTCTCAAGATATAGGATACGTGATTAGTTATTTCTGGCTTATACTTGAGCTAAAGCAGCAATCGTGTCCTTTAATCTTTTGTAATTTGGTTGGTGGAAGTTGAGAAAGTTATTTCATACAGCTTTAAATAGATTTTGAGTTAATAGTATTTTCAAAGCACTATTATGAATGATATTATTATCTGCTTATCTTATATCTCTGTATTTTCAGTCGTTTCACAGCATTTGTTTAAACCTACTACGCGGTCGTGTAGTGAGCAGGGAGGGGGAGGGTATGCAGATAAAATTTATATCGGTGAATGGGACTGCTGTTCCGAATTATCTACATTACAACACTTTAGCAATACTCCTATTGCTCTAGGTTTTTAGTCAAGATTGTTAAGACGTTCTCACCAACCTATTTAACTCCTCACCTCCTTTTTTTCACTCCGATTCTTCAATCTTGCTACCGCACATTCCTAGCACACTGTTCATCAGTACTCTTTCCTTTTCTTCTCTCGTTCCTCAGCACTTGAACCTCGCTTCTGCTCTCTCTTACCCATCCTTTCTCTCCTTCCTAAGCCAATTGTTCTTTTCTATCTCTTTTCATTCATTTCTACTGTTGTCGCTCGAGGTCAGAAGCGGGAATTCAAAATCAAAAATCTAAGAAGGATCTCAGTTCAAGAAGAGGCTCTTTCAATCATGGCTGAGTCTTCCCCCAAAATCGAGCCATTAGCCATCGTTGGCTTATCGTTCAAGATTCCACAAGGTATGGAAACTGCTGAATCCCTGTGGGAGGGACTAGCTACCAGTCGCTCAGCCTGGTCGCCATTTCCCGAGAGTCGATTAAACTCCGACGGTATTTACGATCCAGATACTGGAAGATTGAACAGCGTGAATAAGCTCCCCACCATCGCAGAAAACATCAATCACTAAGAACGCACAGTTTCCTTTAAAAGGTGCCCATTTTGTGAACGGCGACATAGGCGCATTTGATGCTTCGTTCTTCACAATGGGACCTAACGAAGCGGCGGAGATTGATCCTCAATCACGTATATTGCTGGAGGTCACATACCGAGCGCTAGAGAATGGTACGCTCTCGTAACCACTATATCAGACCAACACTGACCATTCATATAGCGGGAATACCAATGAAGAAAGTGGCCAATTCAAATACATCGGTAACACGGGTAGCTTTGGAGATGAATACAAATCGTTCTCTACAAAAGACCCTCAGTTTGGTGGCCAGTATTCGGCAAGTTCTGTGTCGGCTAACATGTTGGCTAATCGTATCAGCTGGTACTTCGACTTACGTGGTGAGTCCATTAACATGGACACAGCTTGCTCTAGTACTCTTGTCGCATTTCACACCGCGTGCCAGAGACTACGGAATAATGAATCCGAAATGGTATGTTGATGCGGACTGTATGAATTGACAATAGTCTAATGGAGGCGATAGTCAATTGTGGCAGGTTCAAAATTGTTTCTAAGTCCAGATATGGCCATGTCGCTGAATAATCAGAATTTTCTATCGCCAGATGGAAGATGCTGGAGCTTTGATGAAAAGGCGAACGGGTATGGTCGTGGTGAGGGATTTGGGGTATTGATAGTGAAGCGTTTGAGAGATGCACTTGAGAACAACGATACTATTCGAGCTGTTATTCTAGCCACAGGGACGAATCAAGATGGAAGAACACCGGGAATTGTACAACCAAGTAGAAGTGGCCAGGCGCAGCTCATTCGAGATGTGTATGACAAAGCGGGTTTGGACATGAGCCAGACACGATATGTGGAGGCGCATGGTACAGGAACACCTGTCGGAGGTACGTTGAATAAGTGGCCATGGTGTGATAAATACTGATTCAATAGAGTAGATCCGATCGAGGCAGGAGCCATTGCTGACGCGTTCAGCCACATTCTCTCCGCTGAGTCTCCTTTGTATTTAGGAACCATCAAGTCAAAAATCGGTCACCTAGAGGGTACCAGTGGTATAGCAGGTCTCATTAAGAGCGTTCTGATGCTTGAACATAGGATGATTCCAGGAATCGCAGGACTCGAAGACGTCAACCATTCTATCGTAGCAGAGCATCCACATCTGAAGGTACTTTCCTTAATTGATTTATTGAAGCTTCAATTGAAACTTACTCTATCATTTCTAGTTCCCAAGAGAACTTGTACCATGGCCATCAGACGAATTATGTCGTCTATCTATCAACTCCTTCGGATTTGGAGGCACAAATGCACACGTGATAATGGAGGATGCGATTAGTCACCTTAAACTTCGAGAAGAGATTGTTAATCACAAACAGATGAGCGAAATTAAGGATTCGAGCCATGAAAAACACCTTATATCTAATGGCTTTCATCATTCTGAGACTAAAAGAATTTTAATTTTCTCTTCTCAAGATGAGAATGGCGTCAAACGACTCGAATCGGTATACAACAGGCATTGGTCCCTAATGAGCAAAGACGATTTTAGTGATTCATATATGAACAGACTGAGCTACACATTAAGTAACCGAAGAAGCGCTCTCTTATGGAGATCATTTGCAACATGTAATTCCGAAAATGATTTGACAACTGGGATTAAGTTTTCACATGCCATACGTGCAATTCCTCAACCACGTCTTGCATTCTGTTTTACAGGACAAGGCGCCCAATGGTATGCGATGGCCCGAGGAATTCAAGCAAATGTTTTTAGAAAGAGTCTTATAGAGATATCTGAGCTTCTTAAGGAGATGGGGTGTTCATGGTCACTCCAAGGTACGTTTACTTAGTGCTTATTTTGTCAACGCTAGCTCACCCTTATTGCAGCCGAGCTTTCACGGGATGAGGATAATTCTAAAGTGAATAGACCAGAATTCAGCCAGCCAATTTGTACTGCAATACAGATTGCTTTAGTTGATCTTTTGGAGAGCGTTGATCTTCGACCTTCGATGGTATTTGGGCATTCATCTGGCGAAATAGCGGCTGCGTAATCATCCCCTCTTCCAAATGTATGACTATAAGCTTACAAGAACTTGAGATATTGTATTGGAGCTCTAGATAAGCGTTCAGCTATGAAAATCGCTTATCATAGAGGGTTACTTTCATCCAAAGTGGCTGAAAATGAAAGGATTCAAGGCGGAATGCTTTCAGCCGGTCTGTCTGCGGAAGAAATCCTGCCGTATCTTGCCGACGTCGAAGAAAAATTTGGATCCTCTGGAATTCTCATAGGGTGCATCAATAGCCCTAGTAATGTAACGATTACAGGTGATATTGAACACATAGACTACCTCTACGATATTCTGGAAAAGCATAATATCTTCACCCGAAGATTATTGGTTGGTGTCGCATATCACTCCCCTCACATGAATACCGTAGCCGCGAAATACTCAGAGCAACTGGGTGGATTGTCTACACGGTTATCTACAAAACCTAGCCCTATGGCCTCTTCGGTTACGGGAAAAGTTGTTAGCGGTGAGGAGCTGCGTCAATCAAGCTACTGGGTTAAAAACATGGTATCCCCAGTGAGATTTCTTGATGCGGTTACCTGTGCTAGCTCATTATGCATACCAAAAGATGGAATAATTCCGTACCAAAATTCAAAAGAATGCTTTGATGATGTGCTAGAAATTGGACCACATTCAGCGTTGCAAGAACCCTTGAAAGATACCTTCAAGCTATTGGGCAAGACTTCGGCCATAGGATACTATTCTGTTCTAATACGCAACGTCAATGCAACTACTTCGATGTTTGAAGCTCTTGGGAATCTTTATTGTCGAGGTCATGATATGAATATTCAAGCTTTGAACGATCAGAACTACAAAGGAACTTGTTCTTTAACTCCGCTAACGAACTTACCGGAGTATCCTTTTGATCATTCCAGATCCTTCTGGCGTGAATCTCGTGTTAGTGAAGGTCATAGATTTCGCAAAATTCCCCGCAATGACTTCCTTGGCACGCCAGTACCAGATTGGAACCCACAGGAAGCTAAATGGAGACGCCGAATTAGAATTTCAGAAGACCCTTGGATTGCGGATCACAAAATCTCCAACGCATGCATTCTTCCTGCATCTGCTATGCTTGTCATGGCAATAGAGGCAGCAAAAATAATGGCTAAGTTGAGGTCCAACAAACCCATTTCGGGATTCACGATCCAAAACGTCGTCGTATCACGAGCGCTCACCGTTCCTTCCGATCTAGATGGAGCCGAAATGGAATTTTACCTCAGACCATGCGGACTAGCTGCTGACCGAGAGATAACATGGTCAGATTTCCGAGTTTATACGCCCGAGAATAATAATTGGGTCGAGGTATGTCGAGGGCAAGTCCGAGCGGCTCATGTGGAGGTTGGAAGTAATGTCGACGACGGGCTCGAACACTCTTTAAACGATGAACGTCATCGAATGGAGCTCTCACGGATCCGCGCCTCCAGCTGCCAGAAAGTGGATATGGAAAGTTTCTACCCAATATTGAAAGAGAACGGAATCAATTTCGGACCTGCTCATAAAACCATCAAAAATGGTGCATACGGTGAAAATATGGAGTGTGTTGGTGAGATCGCGCTGGATAGTTGGATATCCAAAAAAAGGAAACTCCAACAAACAAATTTCACCATCCATCCCACCTCACTTGATGGAGTGTTTCAGCTAGGTCTGTTAGCTTTGGCGGGAGAGACCCTGAAGATAAATCCGAGTGTAATAGTTGGGCTTCACAGATTATGGATCGCCGAAGGGAAGATTAAAGTTCCCGGGTCACCCTTGATGCCCGCGTACGCAAAGTCTGCGATTAATGGTTCCACCACCACCCGAATGAATGCAGTAGCATTTGATAAGGGGGCACTCAATCCCATAATAATTCTCGACGGACTGGAAGGCAAATTCTTAGAGCAGCTGGACAATTCGGCTGATACACAGAATCGTCACATCTCCTGGAATTTTGATTATAGGCCGGATGTCGATCTCCTTTCCAAGCAAGAGCTGATTCAATATGTTTCTACTTTATACGATGATCAGCCTACTCCTTTTCAACTGGATCATGACGTCAAGCTATTGTTGTATCTTTGCATCTTGAGAACACTGAATCAGTTAACTGAATCTGAGGTTGCTGAGCTGAAGCCGCACCATATCAAATTTTTCGACTGGATGCAAAGTGAAAGGAACAAGCTTTGCAGATCAGATATGCGTAACGGCGCGGTTAACGTCGGAGAGCATATCGATGACGACACGTTCTACGAGAAACTTTTGAACCGCCTGAACCATACAAATGCGAGAGGAAAGCTGTATGCTATGCTCTCAAAGAATCTTCACGATATTCTCACGGGGAAGACCGATGCTCTTGAGGTCATGTTCCAGGAACCATTGGTGAAGAACTATTATAGAGAGCTATATAAGGCTACTAATGGCATGTTCAAAACTCTCGCCTATCTCGATATACTCGTCCACAAGCATCCGAATATGAACATATTGGAGATTGGGGCAGGTACTGGGGGTATGACAAACTATCTCCTTGACGTTCTTGCACAGAATGGCGCTCGTGATCCCCGTGTTGGTACGCCGCGTTTCACTCACTACACATACACAGACATCTCCGCTGGCTTTTTCGAAGGTGCAGCTAGTTTATTCAAGAACTTTTCGGACATGGCCACCTTCAAAGTACTGGATATAGAGAAAGATCCAGCCCTTCAAGGATTCGAGGCACAGAGCTATGATTGTGTCATTGCAGATAACGTTCTTCATGCAACTCAGGACCTCAATTTTACGATGAAAAACGTTAAAACGTTGTTAAAACCAGGAGGAAAGCTTTTGCTTTTTGAATTGACTGTTCCAGAGGTTGTGCGAACAAACTTTGCGTTCGGTCTGCTCCCTGGATGGTGGCGCTTTGACGACAAGTATCGCAGTTTCAGTGCTGGCATCTCAGAAAGCACATGGGATGAAGGGCTGAAGAATAGCGGATTTTCCGGTATTGATTTCAATTTCAAAGACTATGATGAGGATGAATGCCATGAACATAGCGCACTGGTCACCACATCTCGTGACGATTCCTCAAACACAACTCCGTCTCCTCCCACAACAATTATACTAGATCCCAAATCTGATTTACAGAGGAAAACTTACGAACTACTGCGTGATGCATTAATATCCTCAGGAACTTCAGACATCGTTCCGGCAACACTCAATGAGGCCGCCACTCTTCCAAGAAATCAAGCATTCGTTGTTGTGCTTTTGGAACTTGATAGACCTGTCCTTCGAGAAATGACTGAGCCCGAGTTTGAGGACCTTAAAGCAGTGTTCTTGACTTTTGAGAATATTTTGTGGACTTGCAAGGGTGGAGGAGACCGACCTGACTTGCCAGAGTATGCACTTATTCAAGGTGCTTTCCGTGCACTCCGAATGGAGAACGTTAGGCTCAAATTCATCTCCCTATCATTTGAGACTTCCTCGACCAAAGCCTCGTATCTCGCGAATAAAACTTTCCAGGTCTACCAAAAGATCTCTACGCAAGGTGTTAAGGATTGCGAGCAGGAATATGTAGAACGCAACGGTAGGATTTGTATCGATCGAGTTGTTGATGCGAACTACATGAATCAAAAGCTTGCTTCTACGGTAGACGACAAAGTACGCAGCGACTGTGAATATTCCAGCGCTCCTCCTGTGGTCCTCAGCATCGGAACTCCTGGGCTACTGGACACCCTTGAGTTCGTTCAGGATGGTACTCCTGATACTGATCTATCAGCTGATGAAATCGAGATCAAAGTTGAAGCCAGCGGTGTTAATTTCAGAGACTGCCTCATCGCATTGGGACGGATACCAGGCACGGGCTTCGGTTTCGAGTGCTCGGGTACCATCCATCGCACTGGATCCCATGCGTCTGAATTGAAAGTAGGCGACAGGGTTTGTGCAAGCACAGTTGGAACTTATCAAACCTATGCTCGTTGCAAGGCAAGCAATGCTATTCCTATCCCCGAGAATATGACCTTTGCCGAAGCAGCAGCGATCCCAGTGGTATTCACCACGGCGTACTATGCCCTTGTGCACGTAGCCCAACTCAAGAAAGACGAATCAATTTTGATACATTCTGCAGCAGGTGGAACAGGGCAGGCTGCTATTCAGGTCGCGAAACTATTGGGCGCTGCAATTTTTGTGACCGTGGGATCCAAGTCTAAGAAGGATTTGCTTATTAGTCTGTATCAAATACCAGCAGATCATATTTTATACAGTCGCAATGCGCTGTTTGTCGAGGGCATCAAGAGAATGACTGGTGATCACGGCGGCGTTGACGTTGTCTTGAATTCGCTCAGTGGTGACCTTCTCGTGGATACATGGCAATGCATTGCACCGTTCGGACGATTTCTTGAAATTGGCAAGAAAGACATCTTAGCGAATGGCAATTTACCAATGCTTCCATTCTCTCGAAATGCTTCTTTTCATGCAATTGATCTGAACGAGGCTCAGAAGTACCGACCGGGACTCCTCATGGATCTTAAAAGTAGTATAACCACTTTACTTTTCGATAACAAAATCCACCCACCACAGCCTGTTCACATTTATGGAATTGGCGAGATTGAAAAAGCTTTTAGGTATTTGCAGAGTGGGAGGAATTCCGGTAAGACAGTCATTCAAGTCCGAGGACATGATGTAATCAAGGTAAACTCGAACACATTCACTTGCAATTGGACTCATCTCACAAGAGTAGGCTTCTCTCAAAAGGCCGCTTCCGTGGACTTTTCCGGAAAATGCGACCTACATAATCGCCGGAGGGCTTGGCGGGATTGGACGAAGTACTGCAAAATGGATGGCCGATCGCGGAGCTAAAAATCTTGTCTTGCTCTCGCGATCAGGGCCTACATCAGAAGAAGCATCGCGTTGCATTTCAAAAATACAGGCTCAAGGTATACGAGTAGAAATACCCCGAGGCGATATCGCTGACTTAAAATCACTTGATTCAGTTCTCAATTGTATACGTAAAACAATGCCACCTATAAAGGGGTGTATCCAATCAGCCATGGTGTTGAGGGTGAGTCTTAAGTTCATATCTGTCGGCTACATATGCTAATGAGAGTGCCAGAGTAGCGTTTTCGAGAATATGACCTACGCGGAATGGAGAGGAGCAAGCGACTGCAAGGTGTCCGGAACTTGGAACTTGCATACTCTCCTCCCAAAAGGCTTAGATCACTTTATTGTGTACTCTTCCATCTCCGGTGCTGTGGGTGGGACAGCGTCAGTAAACTACAGCGCTGCTTGTGCCTACCAAGATGCATTAGTACATTATCGCAATAGCATTGGAGAGAAAGCTACCACCTTCAACCTAGGGGTCATGATGGACGATGGCGTCTTGAGAGATAACACAGCTGTGAGAACTGCATTGCTTGGTACTGGATACCTAGTTGGTATAAAGCAAAAAGAGATGTTTGCTTTGCTTGAACATCATTGTGATCCGGTTTTAAGTGTACCGGCGACTCCGTTGACGTCCCAAATTATTGTTGGTCTCGACACCCCTTCGTCGATAAAAGCGCGGGGCGTTGATGTGCCCGCCATGATGGCACTTCCAAAGTTCAAGGGAACATGGAATATCAACAAAAAAGGGATAATAAACATGACAGAAGATGTGATCACTGACGTGGCCAGCCAATTACGTGCCGTAGCCTCACGAGCGGAAGCGGCCAGCATTATTGCCAATGCCTTGATGCAAAGATTAAGTAATGCGTTGGCCGTTCCACTGGAGAATTTGGATTCTTCTCGACCTATGCATATCTATGGGGTCGATTCGCTAATTGCTGTCGAGTTGAGAAATTGGTTTAACCAGAAGGTTGACGCCGAGGTTGCAGTATTTGAGATCTTGGGAGAGGTGACATTTCAGGACATTGGCATCCTGGTTGCCAGTAAAAGTAAGCTAGTAGAGTCAATTTTGACGAAGACTAAGAATTTGGGTTAATTAACAGGATTTTTCTCCTATCATGTTTAGATAGTGAAAGAGGTAAGAATAGAAAAGGAGAGGGGAAGAAGGAGGGGGAGGCAAGGAGGGGGGAAGAAGAAAAGGGAGAGGGAGAGAGAAATAAAAAAGGATAAGAAAGGCTCCGTAATATTGTGTGCAACGCGCATCGGAATATCTTATAATTTCGAGTCTGTGGAGCACAAGGCTTGAGTTTTTGTTGCTAAAATAATATTGGTCGCCAGGTTCTTTTTTGTTTTGAATACTGTCTCTTTGTGTGATACTTCTGGAAAATCAAGGACTACACAACTTTGTATGTTCAGACAATCCATTCTTTTATTTCTTGTCAAATTACTAGTCTTCTACAACTACCCATTCCTCACCCATCTCAAATCCATCATCCTGCCTTGCTAGAATAGAATAAAGATACCGACTACGGTATAAAGTGATAAAAACTAGATGAAGAGAAAGAAGGCATTCAACCATTGATACATTAAGAGAAACAGAACCAAGCCCGCTGGCAGAACAAAAGATACACATCAGAGTCGAACTCAAGAACCAATAACAGAAGAAAGACAAAATTCAAAAGTAGACGAACTCAATATGAGACTCATCGCGTCGCATCCATTTCACTCCTTCCCCAAAACTCCCAATCGTCCCTATTCCCAATCACAATCCAACAATGTCGTTCAAGCATCGACCGTCCGTGAACTTTTTGTTTATTGCCTCCCAACCAATCCAGCCTAATAATGTTAATGCCAATTCTAATCCCAACGCCTTTAAACTGATGTGTACCCGACCAAACCCAGCTCTTCCATGTGAATTCGTCACACATATCTGTACATATGTAATAGCGTCCCGTTTCTGTTCCGGTCCGGTATATCTTCAATGGCATGAGTTTCTACAATGATTCCCGCCAAACCGCTCCTTATGGTCAAGACCGGCTTTGAAGACTTTGATCTGATGATAAATGCCGTCATGCAGGAGGAGTTTTGATACCGGCTCCATTCCTTCTCTCTTCACTCGTGCGGCCCAGACCACCAAATTTCCTCTTTTTCGCTGAGCCACCCCCGGGGGTCTCAACCTCAACATCCTTCTCTCCATCCTTCTCCTTCGAACCCCTCTCTTTTTCCCTCTCCAACCACTTTTCCTTCAGAACGTTATAAATCATCAAAAATTGCGGGACCTTATGTACCATTAACATTCTCTGATCCCTCAATCTCTTCACTGTTTCGTAGACCGGATCTTTATCTTTCGACAACCCGTCCAAATGTCCCATTTCTAATTCTCTCAGAAGGTGATCGAGAGCGATGAATGTGCCAGTACGACCGACACCTGCCGAACAATGAACTATGCGGGGTACAGTTGAGTGATTGTTGGCTGCGCGAGAGACGTCGAGGAGGGTGAGGAGGCAATGTATATCGGCCGGAGATTGAGGGATATCGTTATCGGGCCAAGATTCGAAGAGGAAATGATGGATTGTACGTTCTTCGACTTCCGCTTCTTCTTCCTGTAATTCCTCTGTTGTGTTTGTTGATTCCTTTTCCTCCTCTGGATGATCCTCTGGTAATGTCTTAACCGTCCCATCCGCTTCAATCCCAATACCCGCACTTCTTTTTGTGCTCACACTACTCGCCGCCGTCCTTCCTTTCCTCAGTTTCAATGTCCTCCGAACAGTTCCCCCCTCTTCTTCTTTTCCCACACATCTAACCTCCCATTCGCCAATCGTCTTAACCTCGCCCACATCCTCTGCGTAATAAACACCGCATTTCTCTTTTCCGTCTTCAACCGGTCTCGTCAGCATAACCACCACTTCTGCATTCTCCTGCCAGCACATTTCCCAGAACAATCCACCATCATGTCCATTATCCCTCGGTCCTTGCGTCGCAATATAATTTTCTTGTTCCTCTCCACTTCCATTTGCAGTGCGAAGTGCGATGGGCGATGCATTTATATAGCCAAATTGTTGTGAATGGAGATTGATTCGATGATGTTCCCATGGATAGACATCACTATATCTATTGCGCGATAATACAACAGGATGATATAATAATGTATTTGGCATGGATCTCAGACTTTGTTCATGATTTCGAAGAGCCATGAATTTGCTCCCCATTACATTCAACGAGTAGTCGAGAAAGTGTGGAATCACATATTTTTGTTTCTGCGATGCGAAATCTGTTTTGACTGTGAGACGTGTCATCATGGGCGATATGAAGGATTGCCGTTTGGAAGGAGACAATCTCGCAGATGAGGTTGAGACGGTAAGTGATGGGTTATCTGAAGTACTTGGTCTTCTCTCAAATATCGAGCTTGGGGGTGTATTCGGTATGTTTGCGATTTCTGATTGTGATCTTTCTAACGAAGATAATGGTTCACTATCATCACCGCCACCACCACCACCACCACTACCACCAGCCCCAGCACCATCAACGTCATTATTATCAATCGTATTCATATTATCGTTTTGTCGATGGTGATTCCGGTGAAGGTGTACCGGCGAATGTTGGCGTATGCAGATTCGAATTCGTTGAGAAAGAGGAAGTTTATCTGTTATCACTCCAGGTGTATGGTTTGAATGTCGCAAGACACCCATAACAGAAATCCCCTCCCAGGAAATTCTGATTATCCGGTATGACGTAAAGTATATTTTTGGAAAAGAAACGTGGATTTATGTCTTAATTCGTTGGATGATATTGTTTCACGATCCGCGCGAGTCTGAGAGCAGGTACAGTTAGGGTGAGCGATTCAGAATTAGATCTTTACAGAATATATGTATGTGATGAAATGTCTACCAGTAAGAAGAAAAATGGGTAATAGTAACGATATGGGAGTATCAAAGGGTAACTGAGGATATAATAGAATACTACTATTAAAATTTATAGAGAGAAAGAAGTAATGTAAAGAAGAGAAAGACAGTCTAGAATAAAGTAAAAGTGTTCAGTAAGTACTTGTAGAGAGATTCCTTTGATCAACAAACAGACTAATGAAAATGAGACCTTCTCTCAAAATGGGCCCCCTCCCCCTCAAAAGTCATAAGATTAAGATGGAGAATATGATAAAGTATAATATGGTTTATTAGTACGTGCACTATATCAGTACGTGTACTATTTTCATCTCAATTTATACTTTTAAACCTATATTATTCAATAACAATTTAATTAATTAATTAAAACTATAAAGATTTTAATAATCTAGAATCTATTATATTATTTTGATAAATTCTTATATTATATCTTATCTTTCTATATTTACTATAATATCTATTAGAAGATATTTCTCTATTAGAATTCTCCCCTTTTTGATATTTGTTATATTGAATCTGAATATTAATTTTTTGCTGAGATAATATATCTAAAGCTTTTTGTTTAGTAAGTACTCCTCCTTGATATAATTGAATTTTTTTTGTATATCGATATTTATTTAATATTTTATTTGCTTTTCGAAGTGTATGATTTTTTGTATTTAAGAGTATATTTTTATAAACTAATTGTTTTATATTTTTAGTTAGAGCTAATATAATTTCAAATATAGGTATAGAGAAACTTGTTACGACGGTAACAGAATCGTCACTTGATGAGTGTCACGTGATGGAGTTTT
>JBBMOJ010000596.1:0-20758 GCA_038090695.1 Sclerotinia spermophila | reverse complement strand
CTAGCTCTCTAACCACAAAAAAAATAACAAAACCATAATGCCCATTTCCCATTAAGTTTAACCTCCCAATATAATACTTAATAATAAATCCCCCCCCCCCCCCCCCCCCGATCTCAGTTCCAATCCCAGTCCCCGTACGATCCCAACATCCAGCAATATACAGACAAACCCCCAACATCCCCAAAAAGCCAACAGATATTCAGATGAATATACAAAAACCTTCCACTTACCTCACAAAAACATCCCTCACCCCTCACCCCTCTCGCTTCTCCCACTTCTACCTTCACATATTTCCAAATCCCTCACCCCAGCCCATCCCAACCTCAAACACAGCACAGCACAGCGCAGCGCAACGCACAAAGCAATCCATCCAAGACACTCCATTCAATTCTAATCCTAATCCTAAATCTCCCTCATTTTCCCACTTTCTCTCACAACGCCCATAACTTCCACAATTGCCTCACAATGCCCTCGGATCGCTGATGAAGTATATATACCTACCCACCCATCTACCTACCTACCTACCTACTAGATCGGTGTATATATATATACACACAGAAGTATTATACACCCACCAATTCCTCCAAGTTCCCATGCATGATATACTACCTAAATATCAGGATAAGAATAAAAATGTTTTACCCATCTGTGATTGATTTTGGGCTAGCTTTACATCCTATTATATCATCTCATCTCATTCATTTCATGAAAAGATGCATAGGATTTACATATATCTCCGCATACTAGAAGCGAAGCAAGAAAAAACAAACTTCTATTCTCATATCTCAAAGAGAAAGGCAAAAGACAAGTTTAAAATTCCATACCATTTATTGAATACCCATGCATACTTTATACATACAAGATCATACACTAACTTTACTTTGCAAGAACTCCAATCCCAACCTACCCTTCCCACAATCAATCTTTCTACTCTCTCATGTCCCCCCAAAATTACTGCTGTTTCTTTTGTGCAGATGGCCCCATCTCTTTATCAAATGCTCCATATGAAACTTGTAGACTCGATACTGCGTTCAAACCCACATACAAGATACTCAAAAGGAGAATACCAACAACCAAACCCATAAAAATACCAGGGGTGAAATATTGATATTTCTCGAATAGTGGTCTATTATCTGGTTCTTTAGTTGAATTATCTGCTCTGATTCTGAAATCTCGCTTTAAATCGATATGGGCAGTTGAGTCAAACTCCGCGTTATAGACTGGTAACTCGGAATCTTGTTGTTCGAGGACAGACCCGATGGGAGTAGTGGTATAGATAACGGTGTATTCTGGACCATTGGGAAGATGTTGGTAGAAATCGCTGTTGAGCATAAAATCTATGTATGCATTAGTTATGGATCTTTGAATGATGATTTGAATGAGTACAAACCTTGGTCATTGAATTCCTCAGCCCTTGCTACTTTCTCAGTCGACAATGCATCGAAGTGCGATACAATGACACCGTTGCCAATTCCATCGATAGACTCATGAGCAACATTTCTTCGTCGCTCAACTTTCTGGCCGCAGGTCTTCTCAATATGTTCTGCTAATTCCTCAGCCAAATTTCCATCTTCATGTATAACATCCATAACACTATAAGTAGCCCGAACTCTCGAGTCAGCGAAAGCAGCTTTCATATGAGGAACGGAGTCTGGGCCCGAGAAGTCGGAGGCGGCGAGTGCATCTTGTTGGATAATAATATAGACATCAGATGGGCAAGCTGAAAGAAAACTCTTGGCATTCTGAAGGACTGATGAAGTAGTATCTAATTCTTGTCTTTCGATTTGCATCGAAGAAGGTAATCTGCCATTCTCATGTTAGTAATTGTGGACGACGAGGCGGGTAGTTGGAAGGATAATTTACTCCGACGATGAGAATAAAAGGAAAGGTGATGTATCTTTAAATGCTTGCACTGCAACAGCGCAGCATAATAGCGATCCAGCAATCGAATACCGCATCTTGACTCGTGTGGTGGGAAAGTTGATGCGTGCGAAATGATCTTGTTGATGAAGCTGCTCCCTTAAGCTTCGATAAGTGCGACCTTGAGCTCTCTTGATGATTATGTAAGCAACTTGATATCCTGTTGCTATCACAATTTCGTGACTTTTATGTTCAGATAGACATTTTGAATTCTTAAATCATTGTTACATTTGGAAAGCTAATTTCAGGCCCTTTTGAGATTTATGAATTTTTCAAATTTTATAAAGAAAGTCTTTTATAATCCCAATTAAAGAGATTCAGTTTTGGCCATCACTATTCACAATATTCTCTCTCATACAATAATGACTAAGCCAAGGCGGTAAGACCTTACTGCCCAAATTATTCCTTCCCCAGGATTATATTAATTTCACCACGTAAAGACATACAATTCCCAGTGCGCCGCAAGCCATCCCCTTCACAAATCAATCATCATGGAATCCTCATTCATAGTCAAGCCTCGTCCAAAGCGATCCGTCCTACCAGCGCATAGAAAGAAGAGAAAGTTTGATCATAAAATAGAAGAAATCAATTTCGATTTAAGTGCTCGCGAAGATTATCTAACTGGTTTTCACAAACGAAAGGTTCAAAGGGCGAAGAGGGCTCAAGAGGAGGCAGAAAAGAAGGCTAGAGAGGAGAGAATTGTTATGAGGAAACAGGTTTGTAACTTTATGCTTTTGGAAGGATCATTGGCTAATCTGTTGATATTTAGTTAAGAGAGGAAAGGAGAGCAGAATTAAATGAGCATGTTAAAGCTGTAAATGCGCTGTTAGAGGATGTAGAGGAAAGATTTGATGGCGGAGATGGAGATGAATGGGGAGGTATAGAGGATGAAGAAGCCGAGGAAGAAGTGCCAGAGTTGGTGGATCACGAAGAGGAATATATCGACGAAGATAAATACACAACGGTCACAGTCGAAGGAATAGAAATATCGAAAGATGGAATCAAGAGGACTGCGGATGAAGAGGATAGTGATGATGGCATACACGAGGCCAAGGGGAAAGTCGTAAAAGAAGAAGAGAAGGTTAAGAAAGTTTGGCCCAAGAAACCGCGAAAGAAGAAGTTCACATATGAGACCAAGGCGGAAAGGAAAATGACGAGACAAAAACAAAAGTCAGGGAGTAGAGCAGCAGCAGATGCGCGACGAGGTAATAATTAAAAGGGAATCTATTAACAACTTCACAATCAGAACCCGCAGTAAAATTTGGTATGTGACTTCGATATCGATCGAGAAGCAAATCATGTAAAAACAGCGTACCACCGCCAGCGCATACGAGGCTTAACTGTAATTATTCCGCAACCCATGCACCTAAAAAGCTCTAGAACTGAATGTCGACCTGTGACATGAAACCAATTTAAATGTTGCCGATCTCTGCTTGGAAGTCCTCCAATTCCTTTTGCACAGTAGCATACTTCTTGGCCATCTCCTCGAACTTTGCCTCCCACTGATCACGATCTTGCTCGAGAGCCTGGACCTTACGCTCGAAGTGACCGGCCTTAACATCAGTTTGACGGAGTCTAAGACACGTTCGTGTCAGCTGAAATTACTGTGGATATGAAGATGTTCACATGTGGAAAGCTTATGAAGCAAACCCCTATTTTTGTAGGAATTCCAAGATTTCAATCACTTACTTGTCATTTGTCTCGCGGAGGTTCTTGTCGGCTTCCTCGGCTTCCTCCTCCAAAAGTTGTAATCTTCGTTGAAGAGTCTCGTTTTGTGTACCGTGTTGACTGCCTTCCTCTGCCACAGCCTTGGCCTCCTTAATCCCGCTTTCTAACTTCTCAACTTCGGTTTCCAACAAGTTGTTCTTGTGTGTAAGGGATGTGATTTCTTGCTCCTTTTGGAGGTTCTCTTGCTCGAGAGCCTTGACCTTTTCTTGAAGCTCTTGAACCTTTGCGGTAGCTTCATCGGCCTCGATACGGAGGGTGTTCATTTTCTATGAAGATGAAAATCAGCATCTTTCCCTCAGAATCCTTCGAAAGTAGTGTCGGCGATCATGGGCTGATGGAAAGGAGAATTGCGTAGCCTGGAGGGACAAATGGCGGGGTTAGTTTCGTTCATCTTACTCACTTCCTTGATGCGATCCATTTTGAAGATTTATTGGGTGGTAAACACGGTTTTGGGCGATTAAATGTAAAAAGATATGATATCACAAAGAATATCTTTATGGTTGATGTTGATGGTATGAAAGAAGTGGAAGAAGTTGCGACTGTTTGAGAATGTTGCAGATGGTAAAGGGTGAGAGAGACCAAAGAGAGTATTATTGCCAACCGAACACAAACAGGGGTGAATGGTTGGTCTGTGAGCAAGGGGCTGTGATACCAAAGAGCGGAAGCAGCTTTGGATTTGACAGAGTTGCCGTAGAAACAAATCAAAATAAATGTCATCCACGGAAACTTTGAACTTTGTAAAATAAATTCTACCATAATATACGTCGATGAACACAAGAACTACATAATTCATTCTAATGTAATACACTTTCTCAAGACACATCACATTAAATATCACTGCAAAGGATAATCAGTCAATATGTTTGCAGCTAGGGATCAAGAGAATTTGATTCATGGCCATCAACAAGTCGCCGCCTCTAAGCCCCTCAATCAAAGCACGAGAAGTTTACAACCAAAGACTCCAGGAAACCAATTCCCAAAGACCCCATTGAAGATTCCCTTGAATGATGAGAATGCACCAGGAGGAATTGGTGGGAAAGGAAGTGTACTTGGTACAAAAGGCAAGGGTTTGGGAGGAAAAGATGCGACTTTTGATAAAAATGCTTTTGTTACACCCATGGGTAAGAATATTCACGTTGCATACAGTGAGATCAATAACTGATATATCATAGGTCCTCGCAATCGAGCTCCTCTTGGTATGAAAACTACGAATGCGAAGACTAAAGTATTCCAGACTCCTGCAGGCCCCGCACCTGAGAAGGATCTCGAAAAGACTGTATCTAAACAGACTAGTGCTCGCAGGCCCAAACCCAAGGTTTCGGAAAAGATTAAGATTGATGTACATGGAGACGAGAGTCCCCTTAACGATATTGAAGTCGAATACATGCCACCAAGATCCAAGGACCTACCATATGATTCAGATACTTTCCCTACTGGTTGTCTCAATTATGATATGCTTAAGCCAGAAAATCTTACCAAAGGGGCGCTCAGCGAATTCTACAACACCAATGATAAGAGTGGAAGATCAAAACTCGAGCGAGATTTAGAAAAGTCCTCAGTTGAGCGTGCCAAGAAGACGGATGCGCAAATTTTGGCATCAATGGAGGAGGATTGGACTGTTGGTGATGTCCCTGAAACATTCGAAAATTTAAGAAAGAAAGCACCATCAAAACAAATCAAGGCTACCGTTTCCACAGAGAAGAAATTGAAGGCCCCAACCTCAAGTACAGGTCCTACAGCCATTGCATCTCGTCGAGCAGCATCCGCTTTATCAACCCTACCAAGATCCGTAATGGAACCTTACAAGAGACCATCAACAGCAATCCCAAGACCAACCTTGTCATTATTGAGAGGTAGAAAGACACCTACTTTTGCTCCTGTTACGAATAACACCATGCGTGCCACGGCTGCCGCAACCACATCTAGAAGTACCATTGGTTATACTAAAGGTAGATCAGCGTCTAACCTTCTTCAAAAAAAGGATGCTCCATCTCTTACCCTCAAGAGAACAAATACTTTACCCCGCTCAACTAGCAATCTTTCCCATGACTCGGATCGTACCGTTACTCCCGCCCATTTTGCCGAAAAAGAGAACATGAGCAATCCCGAGTACAAGAAATTGGATTTCTTGAGCGCTTTTGAGGTTGATGATGAGGACTTGGAACCAGCTTTGAAATGTGGTTTACCGGAGTGTTTGATAAAATTTGATGAGGATGAAGAAGATTTTGTTTTGACGATTGGAGATACGGAATAGGTTTCCTTTACTTTGTGTCAAATAAAATGGTCTTGGGTTTGGTTGTATTATGATGGCTATGGTGTTATGAAGGATGTGAAAATGGAGTATGGATGAACAAGATACCACGACTTGAATACCTTTACTTGAAAGTTGCATGGTATACAACATTTTTCTCCTATGTTATTTGGTGCGATCCGGTGCGATTACTATATTTGTATAATATGATACATTGGGGAGGTTGGTCTTTAAGCTGCATATTCGAGAGTAGTAATTAAGACATGCATATGGCTATACAATCATGCCAATACCTTTCTTCATGTCCATCTTCCTTGTGTTTTTATGACATTGTGATTACACATGACTGGCACACTTATATATGAGATGACAGGTGATTCAACGAGGCGATATGTAGATCCGTTCTTCATCGCTACTAGTTATGTGATAAATATGCTCCTTAAATTTCCCTCCACCACAAAAAACGTTACATGGCATCGGTCGGATAACAACATCTTAGTGGAACAGAAACTGCGTGATGGGATAGTGAGACAGGTACTGTCTATCCATCGTGGCTCCTAAGACTTTACATTTTATATCGGGAGTGTGATGATGTGAGATGAACGATGTTGTATGAACAAGTACGCTTAGAAATTTGATAAATATTATAAATGATATCACGGGTACCTAGAAATATCATAGCTATCAATCAAAGACAACATTACTCTTGGATCTTGATGATAGAAGTTCGAATTATGAGGCGATATATACAGCATACATAGGTAGTAGCTCACAGCACATAGTAAGAATACAATGGTCCATTGGAGAGGAAGCACGTGCACATGTGTAACGAGGGAATGAAGGAAATGAACGAAAAATGAATAAGGGGTTCGTGTCGTGTCATTCATTCAACCGACCACATCGCCAACATGTATCTTGTCAAATCTCAAACGTGTTATGGAAAGGGGTTTGTTGGAGTTTGGGGGTTGTGTTGGAATTCCTGGTAATTAATTGGGTGATGCTTCGCTGGCCCTTTGTTACTGTAGATAGATGACGCTCCGCTGGCTCTCCGAGGGCCATTGCCATGGAGGCAGACTGTTTGTAGAGGTAGTTCAGTGATATGTGAATGATAGATATTTTGTATGAAATTTCTTTTATATTTATAAGTATTCGAAACTCTGAGTTTAGCTGGCTATTTAGCTGAATAATCATCGTATGTATAACTATACGTTGTTTGAATACCACTAACTACTGGTATTCCCTTCAACCGTAACCAAGATCTCTTTGGTACTTTTGCAACTCTACTGAAAACGGAATCATTATTGTGCCTTTGATATAAAGTTTGTCTGACTTGTACAAGTTGTTAGCTACAACAATGCCTTTGTAGTCTGTATTTCGTACGTGATATCAAAGTCATCCCTGATACTAACCACGTGCTAACCTGCCATCTCTTCTCCTTGAATTCTTATGTAATATCCGAATTAAGTCAAGCGCTACTATTTTCTAGAGCTAACCTTATTGGGAAAGCGAGAAATTGATACTACCGAAACCTCAACTCACCAAATCCTCCATTCCATCAACTTCAACTATACATAATCACGAAATTACCAACCTCCAACGTCCAAAGTAAGATTTAATATCTGTCGCAAAGCAGTTAGTTTGGATCTGCCAATATTCGCACATCGACAACGACAAGTTTTTCTATACCTTTTATCATCACATAAGTATCGACAATACTTGGCTAAATCTGTTCCGAGGGAATTGAATCGCGTCATTACCAACCACTTCTTGCGCGTATCGGCCATCTGCCATTCATCCTTTTAATGCATGCAGTCGAAAATTGATTTGTTACAAAGAGATGGTGGTTGGCAGAAGGAAGGAGAGGTAGATAATTCACAGTCACACGATGTCTCGCGCATCTGGGGCGAGTTTCGCACAATTCTTTCCAACAGCTCCTCGAGCTGCGAAAGACAAAGCAAAGGAGAGGGAAAAGTCAAAGGCGCAGCAGGCAGATTCACCTACCACCCTTTCTGTTGCTGATACCCAAATTAATGCGAAAGCTTTAACTGACAATGCTTCCACCACACGTCTTTCAGAAGATATATCTATTCCAATTGCGGATCCTCCTACCCTGACGACAGAAGATAACGAATCTGTACAAGGCGATATTTTGAATGGTGCAGGCTCAGCAAGCTCACACTCAAGTTCTGGATCATCCCTTTTCAGTGTCAACAATCAGCTTTCCAACAGCATGCAAGCATCTGCTGGCTCTCGAAATATCAACGACTTAACACCTTTGACAAATGCCGACTCATCACCTAACGGTGTGGCAAGTCCAAGCAATGCCAAGGCTGATGTCCCTATCACCGCTACAACTCGCGCCGCTCTGGATAATACAAATTCTGAGAATGTCGTTACTACACCTAATTCTGCCCCGGCAGGGCATACCATCACCGAGCCACGAGTCCTCGCTCGAGACCCAGCACGAGGTGTAAAGGGGAAAAAGTGCACATATGATCCTTTCCACGATCCTCATATCCATTCGACGAAAGAGAAACACAATCGCCGCCCACATTATAAGGAGTTTGGTTTGGTACGTATACAATTTGCTGCGGGGAGTGTCATCTTATGCGTGTGAGAATGTCTGGCTAATGACTTTTCAGAAAGATGACGCTCCCCCAGCGGATCCACGGTTAGCGAAAGGAAGCAGATTGTCGTATATCAACACCGATTACCATAATGCATTATCGCGGCTCAACCATTCGCCATTTATGCTACCAAAGTATAAATACAACTCAAAAACTCACTATGGGCCTGGCCCACCAACGGAAATCGTTGTCACTGGATATGATCCATTAATAAATTTCATGAAGGTCACTAATATTTTTACTCATTATGGACAGATTGCAGAGAGCAGTAACAAATTACATCCAGAGACAGGAAGTTGTTTAGGCTTTGGCACATTCCGATATCGAGATACTAGAAGGAAAGATGGTACGATCCTGACAGCGGCAGAGGCTGCCAAGAAAGCTGTCATGAGGGGTAGCAGTGTAGTAGGGCTGGGACCGAGGATTAAGGTCCAATTCGATCCACAAGGGAAGCGCAGTACTCGCATGCTTGAGAATGCTCTGGAAAAGTCCAAACCCGAACCTTTACCTCTCCCACCCAAAGAACCACCACCTCCCCCCAAACCTGAAGTTGTCAAATCCTCTGGACCTCCGCCAAGCGCACCTAAAGGGCCGGCCGCTCTTTCTGGCAGACCGCAGTTTAGACCAGGCATGGTGCAAGCTGCCATTCCAACCAAACCACGCCAGCAGACATTGATCGAGGATGAGCCAATTGCGCAACAACTTGAGGATGAGCCCTACATTTTTATTTCGAAAGATTATGTTCCTGTTATTCCAGCGACAATTCTTCATCTGAAGAAGCGACTGAAAAACCATTTCCTGGAGGATGTTCGGGTTGATAGGACAGGTTATTATGTAGTCTTTGCGCTCAGTGACGAGGGGAGATTTGAGGCAGAAAGGTGTTACAACTCTTGCAACGGCACTGCGCTGTTTTCCTATGAAATGATCATGAAGCTTTACTTATGGGGCACCGGAGGTCGAAGACATGAACATCGCGATCGCGCATCTGAAAGAGGTCATCATCGTCGCACCCGTAGTCCTGATCCGCGCTTGACTGAGCAGAAGAGAAGGAAGGAGCTTGAGGAGATTAGAAAGGAGGAAGAAGCAGATTTTGAGGACGAGAAGCGAGAACGGGCAAAGAATTTCGATCCTGCCCGTGAAGCTATAGAAGTCATCAAACGAGAGTTAATGACACATTTGATGGACAAGGTGAAAGAACGGATAGCAAATCCATGCCTGCGCAATTTCATGGATCCAACGAATCATATAGCAAAACGACGCAAGCTAAATATTCATGACCCAAATGCCAAGACGTCCTTCATCGACGATGAAGAAGATCAGGATAGTACCGCTATTGCTACGCCTAACTCACGAATTGAGGATCGCAATGCCCTCACAGCAGGGAAGGTCAACGTCACCGCTTTACCTAGGATCCGAAAAAGAGCCAAGGCAGAGAAGAACCGCAATGTTGGGTTTACCGATCCTTTTGCCAGGCCAACCCGAAAAGCTTATGT
Source organism: Sclerotinia spermophila (assembly GCA_038090695.1). Taxonomy (NCBI): domain Eukaryota; kingdom Fungi; phylum Ascomycota; class Leotiomycetes; order Helotiales; family Sclerotiniaceae; genus Sclerotinia; species Sclerotinia spermophila. The sequence goes on along the minus strand of JBBMOJ010000596.1, from coordinate 10,739 downwards.
TCGACCTATGCACTTCCTCATTGGTAGGGAGGATGAAGATTCTGATGATGACAATGAAGCTCGTTCCAGGACAAGAGGCACTGAAGAGATCGAATCACGGCCGAGAAGCCGTATGAGTACTGATGACGAAGCTTCTGATGACGATACGGATTTCATGAGCCGAAATGTCAAAAGGAGGTCTCCGTCATTGGATACCAGAGATGGGGAGTCTGTCAGTGAAGTCAATTTCTCTGAGCCTCACGTATCGACGAAGAAGAGAAAGTTAGACTTGCACATGGAAGCTGCGAAAAAGCGACAGAAGAAAACCGACGAGGAACTCTTCGGTGTGCCTGTGGCAAAGATTGAGCCGCTCTCTGAAACTCCTACTGAGACGGGTATTTCTGACCTTGATGGATTTCACAAGACAGAATCTGAGACAGAAGCCGCTTTGGCTGCTGTGGCTGCTAGAAAGAAGGCTGCAAAATCGGCAAAGAGGAAGAAGTCCAAGAAGCAAATATTTGAAGAAAGGGAAGCCCTTAAAAGACAGCAACTTGGTACTACGGAAGATGAGATTGTGCCGGAAGAAGTCGAAGAGGAGTCTGAGTTTGAGGAAAACATTGTCGATACGGCACCCGTGGTGACTTCCGTCAAATGGGGTATTTCTAGCGAGGCACCCTATCCCACTGTTGATGATGACTTTGATAATATCCTTGATATCGACGGGCTGCAAAATATTCTCAAGGATGATGAAGACGCTGGACCCGCATTCGAAATCTTTAAGACGGATTACAAGCTTAGCGATCCTGCTACCTGGGCATGGAGACAAGGGCAAATCAAGTCACTCAATCGCAACGGATACAAAGGTATCGTCAAGGATGAGACCACTATACCTGGATACTATGTGGAGACTTCGACTGGCTGCGCTCGAACTGAAGGTACAAAGAAGATTTTGAATTCCGAAAAGTCTCTCTATCTTCCTCATCGTATCAAGGTTCAAAGGGCACGTGAAGAACGTGAGGCACAAGCGAAACGAGCCGGCAAAGATGTTGCTGCAGAAGCTGCAGAAGCAGCTAAGATTGCAGCAGAAAAATTGCTCGCCCGTACATCTGGTCGTGCCACCCGTGTCAACAACCGTCGTTATGTTGCCGACCTCAATGATCAGAAAAAGACTCTTGGTGGTGATACTGATGTTCTACGTTTCAATCAACTTAAGAAACGTAAGAAGCCCGTCAAGTTCGCTCGTTCTGCTATTCACAATTGGGGTCTTTATGCCATGGAGAATATAGCAATGAATGATATGATCATTGAGTATGTTGGCGAGAAGGTTCGACAACAAGTTGCAGATCTTCGAGAAAACAGATATCTCAAGAGTGGTATTGGAAGTAGTTATTTGTTCAGAATCGACGAAAATACCGTCATCGATGCAACAAAGAAAGGTGGTATCGCAAGATTCATCAATCACAGTTGTATGCCCAACTGTACTGCGAAAATCATCACGGTGGAGAAGAGTAAGAGAATTGTCATCTATGCGCTGCGTGATATCGCACAGAGTAAGTTTACATTATAGTCAATCCTTCCAAGTGTCTATGCTAACATCCTGTTTTAGACGAGGAACTCACGTACGATTACAAATTCGAGCGTGAGATTGGTAGTACAGATCGTATTCCATGTCTCTGTGGTACACCGGCGTGTAAAGGATTCCTCAACTAATTCATTTACTTTCTTTTCGTTCCTTAACATCATACACTTTTTTCAACATTTGGCATTTTTGAGAGCCGGGATTTGTGATTATACAATAAATCGGCTCAATCTGATCATTCTGGGAGTCATTAATCTGTGCTTTCGGCATAAATTCATGGGGATGGGAAAGGTTGGGGGTTAACAAAAAAATGGCATGTACTCTTTTCAACATATCGAGTCATTCGGCGTTGATGCTGGTCTGGGGGGTTGATTTTCAACTCTGACTCTTTTGATTTTAAAGCTTTTTTCGCACAAAGGAAGATAATGAATGAGATTTTTCCTCTTCGTATGTAATTCAATACGATATGATAGCAATGGGAGGATGAGAAGATGGTAGAGAGGACATCGAAAGAATTGCGAAGCGGAGGGGAAAGATGCTAGAGTGGAAATTTGGCATTTATGTATTTATTGTAAGATTAGATTTTTCTGCCCGCTTTATTTAGAAGGGGCAAACGCGCAATTATCGATCGTCTCGTGGGTGAGAGTGAGAGACGAGGAGAGAGAGAGTTAGTTGATTCAATGCGATTGGGTGGTTGTGAGTGAGCGGGTTTGTCAGTGAGTGAGTGAGTGAGTGAGTGAGCGAATGGGTGGCTAGTTAGTGAGTGGGTGGGTGAATGAATCAATGAACGAACGAACAAATAAATAAATAGATGAAAAGTGGATCCGAAGTACGAAAATAGAAAAGGGGGGGGGGGGGGGGTTTATTTCGAGAGAAGAGATTATTCGATTTGAGATTGAATATGAGATTGATATTTGAAAAATTGAAACTTGAATTCGAAGTGGAAGTGGAAATACATGAAACTTCTGTGCTTTGCTCTCTGGAGATGATTAGTGAGTGAGTGAGTGAGTGAGTGATGGTTGTTCGCTCTTGGATGTAGGATTTGTTTGTTTGTTTGAAGCTGTGGATTGGTACGGTGTGATTTGATGCGAATTCATAAGCTAATACGAGTAGACTATCTACAAATGAGTATCTATCTATCTATGTTCTCCCCTCCTTTCTTTAGGAAATATAGTGTAATACAATACAATATAGTATAGTATAGTATAGTATTGCAGGTTTTAGAGCCCTTGTAGGGTAAGAGTTGATAGGTACATAATAGCACTCACGAATACGATTGTAAATTTGACAAAGTCATTACGTAGGGCTTTCGATTCTACCGCTCAAGATATTTCCCGTCCGCACTGAGTTTAACCATTTGACCATTTCATTGCATTGCATTGCCTCATCAACTATCTTTTGTAGCGAATTAGTTTTTCATCTCCACGTCATTTTCCTCTCCATGTTCTTCCTCTTCTTCTTCACTATCAGAATCACTTCCAGAGTCTTCATCATCCATATCTTCATCTTCATCTTCGTCTCCATCTTCATCATCTTCTGGGGCCGCTAACCCGTAATCATCTTCGAAGCTTGCGAGGGTGCGGACTTGTGTTTTGAAGTTTAGGGATTGGAAGTTCTTTACTATGGCCTGTGGTTTTTTGATGCGCGATTAGTGTTGATCAGGATTCTTATTGGAGGATTGGTTGAGGTATGGGAAACAAGCGGGATGAATCAGGGGGAAAGGAGGCGGGCAATGATGCGAGGGGGAAGGAAGTAAGTCGAGGAGAAGGGGAGGGGGAAAAAAGCATACCTCTTCCATAATTGGTGCACAAGTAACCATAACATTACTTATTCCAGGCTCAAAAGCCTTCAACAAAACTTCCTTCATAACTTCTCGAATCTCCTCTCTTTTCACATCCCTAACCTTCCTCAACATTTCTTCATTATGGTTCTCAGGTAATCCTTTTATAACTTCTTTAACAAATTTATTTTGTCCAGCTTGATCCATAGTAATTTGTGTGTTGACAACTTCAACTACTATGTCACTAATAGCCGCTTCCAAAGCTGCATCTTCCATTTTCTTCTCCCCTGAAATGTATTCCTCGAGGATTTTCTTGCCAGCAGCGAAAGCACGGAAGGCATCCGGAGAACGATAAACGCTAAATTGGACAAAACCAGTATCAAGATCATTATGAAATGAAGATCCATATCCCAAGCCTGTTCCACGAATAGCGGTCCACAATGGTCCTTCAACGGCGCGAAGGAAAGAGAGAGCAACGCGGAGTGCAGGGAGTTGAGGATCTGTGTAGGAATTTGGACCACGGGAATTGGTTAGTAGAAATGAAGAGTCACATGTAGGCATTGGGATGATGATCGCGCCTGCTTGGCCAAGATTTTGTCCATCGTGGGAAAGAAGTGTGTGCTGTTTGCGAATAGGAAGGAGATCTGTTTCAGGACTAGATTTGTCGAGGGAAGAGATGAGAGGATTCCAAGCTTGTACTGGGGATGGAAGTTTGTTGATATCTGCAACGACGAGGGCTCGGATGTTGTTGAATTTAAAAATGGATTTACGAAGGGATTCAAGCCAGCCGATGACAGTCTCTGGTTCTTTTTTGAGAAGTTTCTTAAGACGTTTCATATAGACTGACTTGACAAGAGTAGTCCTTGCTTTCATGCTCGATTCGTTGGACATGTGAAGCATCCCATCAGCTGTGTAAAGCATGCCATTACCATCGCGCTTGTTGTCGGGAATATCAGCAAGGATTTTAGTAACTGCGGTACTGAGACGTGTGGCATCAAAGATACCATCGAACATCATGGTGCGGATCCATTCGATGGCTGTTTCGTACTTCTCTCGCTCAACTCGGAATTGGATCATAAGGCCTTCTGCGTCACCAAGACTAGATCCCCCTCTCATTTCGTATCTGATAGTGTCATGTTCTAATTCTGTAACGACTTGCTCAAATTCTACTCTCTTTCCGTCGCGGAGAATAGGTGTATCGAAGAAATTGTCTATGAATAGACTGAGCAGTGGTCTATGCTCCAGAGGAATCTCTGAAGTACCAAAATGCAATGACAGGTGAACGAAATTTGTTGGGACATGCTCAAATTGTAAGAATAATGGAATTTCAGATGCTTGAGAATCAATGACCTTTTGAATCTCGTTTTTAGGCGCACCCAATTTCTTCGCCAACCCAGATCTAGCGGTGGTTGATTTATGAAAGTGAATTGAATCGGTCCCAGGGACGGAAAACTTTTGTAGAAGTGAAGCAGGTATTTCGGCATCGTTCTTGGCAATTGCTGCTTTGAGCTTTTCAGCCAATTTCCTAAGCCCTTCCGGCCCTAATTTTTCCTTTCGCTCTGCAACTCTAGCCTCCTCTTCTTTCTTTATTCTTTTTGACATCTCTTTCGAGGGAGTTCCGAGTAAAGAAACGTGAGGTGCATCAACGATCCATTTCTTCAAGAAATCTTTCCATTGTTGTTCACTCCATTTCCCAAGTGTATCGAATTCTGCGTGTGTTTCCAAATCCCTCAATGTAGAACCATCTCTGTTACCGAAAAGGAAGTCATTGATAATGGCTTCGGCATAGAAACGCTGAGAGCTTTCGGCTTCGAAGTTGCATTGTCTCCGTTCTCTTTCTAAGCAATTCTTCATGTATGCCATATCCAGAGGGTTCTCCACAGTTTCCCTCAGAAGTTCAAAGAGACGTTTCTCTACGAATGCAAGTTTTTCAGTTTCTACTCCAGTTGGTTGAAACCAAATCACTGAATTTGGTCTAGCGTCCCACCAATATGATATTGAGCTCGCAAGCTCTTCTTTCTCAACCATAATATTTTCAAGAATTGAAACAGACGATCCAGCGAGATATGCAAGGAGAACATTAAGAGCACCTGTTTCCACAGCATTTTTACAATCAGGACCAAACATACCGACCCAAATCTCTCCCATTGACTCATCTTCTTCTGGGAAATATACAGTCTCTACTATAGTTTTAGTAAGCGGCGGTGGTTGAGCAGAATCCACCCATGGCCTATAGATATCAGAATCTTATTCATTGATGGCCAAAACTGAACACACTTACCTCTTGAATGGAGCTGTTGGAGATGGAATATCATCTAAGATACCTTCTTCAAAGGTGTCTAATACTTCAAGCAATTCCTTCTGATCGATTTCACCAATCAAGACGAGACAAAGATTGTTAGGCTGGTACATCTCCTTGTGGAATGCACGAATTCTCTCTGGAGTCAAGATACGCAAATTTTCCATCAAGCCACCAGTCTCGTAACGAAATCCGACATTTTCTGGATAAAGAAGTTGCCTAGCACGGAGGTCCATGATATCAGAACCTGTATTTTGAATCCCTTGCATTTCTGAATAAACCACACCTGCATCGTTACCTTCGCCATCAACATGATGTACTTCAGTGTAGCAGCCTTCTTCGGTAAGTGTTGGCAAGATCAAATGCTCAAGATAAACAGGAAGAATTTGAGAAAATCCTTCCCATCCTGCCGTCTCCAACGTATAGGCAGTATGATCCGTAGCGGTCCATGCGTTAGTATTAGAGTAAGCTCTAGTGGCAAGTTTATCGAGTAAGCCTTTATACTGATAGCTTTTAGATCCCATGAAGCAAAGATGTTCCAAGGTATGTGGCGATCCAGAATCATCGAAAATCTCCGTCGCCAATGCAAAATATCCATTGACTTGAGGTCCTTTCTGATCAACCACAACAACATTCATGCCAGTACGTTCCGAGACATATTGGGTGACATTGGTAGGGGCATAATCAGTTTTGAAATTCTGCACCGTACGAAAATAAGTTTTCTTCGTTTGACTTGGCATCTTAAGGAAGGAGTTGGGATTCCAAAAGTTAAGTGGCTCTTTTCGAGAAGAATACCTGGAATATCGTTAGATTGAGGTTGAGAAAATGAAGGGCAAGGTTCATGAAAAGTCATGTGTCCATGTGTCAAATTTCGAAAAATAGAATACAATAAAGAGTGAACTGTGAACTACAATTTTCCGCCTTGAAGTTTAAAAATGATAGGATCAATTTAGACTCTGCATGACACAAAAGACGGAGTCTCTGGAAAACACCAGAGTTTCAGGACCGGACTGGAGTGAATGAAAGGATGTATGCGGTCGAGTGGAATAGCTCAATGAATCATACCAGGATGAATCCACCGCTTGGTAAAGGACAACAGCAATGAAGGGAATGATAACAGTTGCCATATACCAAAATTGGCGGGGAGCATTGTACCCCGCCATGAGAAAGATTGATACGGAAAAACAACAAAGATGCTGTTTCATAGAGGACAAAGATCTCTTGGAAGAATATTTGAAGAATAGGGAGAACAATGTGATTAGATAAAGGAATTCGGTCCTCTTGGCAAGTCTTGTCGTACCTTTGTTGAGTATTTTGGTATCCTAGCCTGGTCCAACGGGAAAACTGCCGAATTGAGGTCGCCAGGAAGATGAAAAGTAGCCTCCAACTAGATAGAGAGGCAAATAAGGAATATATCGTCTCGTAGTTGAATATATGTCGTTGAAACTTATGAATTATTCTTGGAATCAAGAAAGATTCAAAGATAATTGTGTGACAGTACGTGGATGGACCGAATGGACAGGATGGACAGGATGAACAATATGAATGAAATCTTAAGTTAACAGCCTTAAAATCCAGGAAGGAATAATTAACCTTATGAATAAATGCTTATTTAGACGCCCTGTATGAATAAAATTAATTGGTGAGCCCATCCTTACTACACTCAACTAACCGCGCGCTTGACAGCATTCTGCTTAGTCATCAAGTCAATATGCCATAGCTTCTGCTTCCACCTTGTCATAAACTCAAAGATCTAAGGAGAGAGTTGGAATATCCTACCGTTTAAATTTCTAGCATCTGCGATCCAATCTTCAAAGGCTTTGACAACATGGCTTCGGCCATAGCAGTCGGTCAGCTTAGCAAAACTCTCATTGACTTTGCAACAAAAGGAGAGTTTCCTAATGAGGGAGTCTCTGCATCTGCGTTTGATAATGAAGCTCTTCCATTAGCTGTGGGAGCTCTGGGTGAGGCTAAATTGTCTCTAGAGGTGAGGAGTCCCCAAAGGCCCGGACTTTGTTAATCACTACCTACCAGTATTTTGTTTATTAACTATACCTTGTACAGACAGAAGTTCGTCAAATTAGTAAAGATTTCGCTGCCGGTATCGATGCATGGATACAGCATGCTCAAGCTCTCCAAGACGATATTGACAAGTCAAGGAAATTGGCGAATGAAGTCGTTAAACAAGCAGAAGCGGATGAGTCTCGAGTCACAGATGTACAAAATCACGAAAACCATGTTGAACTTTTGGTCAAGGAAATTGAGTTTAACGCACATTTAATGGATTGTGCTCAATTTATAAAGCGGGCGAATGATTCACTGGACAAAGTTGTGGAGCAGGCAGAAAAACAAGAGATTCATGAGGCTTTAAAATCACTCGATATCGCAGGCCATCAAATCGCCGAGATTCCAGCGGAAACTACTGTAAGAGCGGTACGGCTTCTGGACACACGGTACTATGAGTTGAAGGAGTCTTTGAATGGTCAGCTTAGTGAGATTCAGAAATCATTAATATATTTTCAACCCAAAGAAGCTTCTATCACGATTCACAAAAATATCGAGGGTATTTCAACGTCTTTGGATGATGTTGCAATTGGATTGGAGAGATTTCAAGAGCTTGATGAATTTGGCAAAGATCTATGGGAGAAATTGTCTGAAACAATTATACAACCTCGCACTGGCCTGAAGTCTTCACCTTCTGTTTTTCAAATATCCATTGAGAACAATACTTTGCGGGTTACCGAAGATGGTTCAGATACTAGCATAAAATCCTTGTTTCAGGATGTTCTAGATATCATTCGCTTTCTGGACCAGAACTTGCCTAAGGCAATGGTCAGATCCTTATCTACAGTTATGATGCCTGATCTAACTGAAACAATAATTGGGACGTGGCTAGAGTCATCTGTACCAACATCCCTTGACGATATGGTCGACTACCAAAAGGCATTAGCTCGAACAAGTAAATTTGCCGAGACTTTGGAAGAATTAGGATGGCCTGGAGCAGAGAGATTTGACGAATGGGTTTCCAGCGCCGCTAGAATTTGGTTGACTAAGAAGCGAGAAACATCACTGGACCGAGTTCGTAATGCTTTAGCCCTTGGTATGTTCATCTCACATCTCCATCACTTCGTATCGGTCTTGCATATATTTTTCTTGTATCTGATACTAATGAATTATGTGCTAGGTGTTGGCCAACCTCTTGAAGCTAAACGAGTGGAAATGCGTATGGTCACCAGAGATGACGGTATGCATGTTACTTCAAATGGTGAAACTGTGAAAGATGGTTGGGGCTGGGGCGAAGAAGAGGAAGAGGAAGAAACTCAACCTGTCACGAGAAACCGAGCTTCTCTTGACGAGGAACGAAGGGCAAGCTCAGTCTCCATTGCTCCTGATCCAGATGTTCTTCAAGCAGACGAAGAAGACGCCTGGGGTTGGGGTGATGATAATGAAATTGCTGTCGAATCGCCTCCTGATGAACCCCACGATGCACCGACGACATCGTATAGTCCTACTAGTCCTACCAAATCAAATAATACAGCGGAAAAGCGAAACGTGACTCTCTCAGAGAAGTATTGGACATCTTCCATGCCTTTGACAATATTTAACCACGTTGTCACTATCTATGAACATGGCGCCAAATTGATGCAGCCAGAGTACGTATTCGTCAACTTCAATTCAATTCTAACATCTGCACTTCACTCACTAACTTTATAAGGCACATCTCTACGCCGGTATCACCTGCCGCTGGTGGCTTGTCCAAGATTCCTACCTTGATTTTAGCAATGTATCGTGCGGTATCACCATGTTATTATGTCGATGATCCAAAAGGAAATATGTAAGTCTTGAGTTTGGCGTTGCACTCTCCATATAAAATTCTCACTGTTTTGATTTAGGTTTGCTTACAACGACGCCATGTGGTTGGTTGATAAATTGAAAAGTTTCTCAAAAGAATGGCATTTACGAACAGACATAACTCCTCGAGCTCTAAATCTCGTCAACATTGATTCAGAGATCGGACCTCTTGAAAGCTTTGGAAAGAGAGCTTATAAAAACGAGATGGATACACAACGAACTATTTTACATGATTTACTTGGTGGTATGTTCACTAGATAATAATTCTGTGAAATTGTTAACATTATCTAGGTTCTCAAAATTTCGTATATAATGACAGTGAAAACGCAATCCATGCTGTTATTAGTCACATCAACCAACAATCTACGTCTTGGAAAGAAATACTTCCATCTTCGACTTGGGCATCAGCTGTTGGTACATTAGTCAACACAGTAGCAACCAAAATCATCAATGATGTCTTCGAACTCACAGATTTGGGAGTAGATGAAGCTGAAAGAATAGCAGCGCTTATTCAACAAGTTGAAGCTCTAGAATCATTGTTCAAAGAAAATGAGATTGGAACCTATGCAGAGAATTGGCTAAAAATGCAATTTCTGAGCGAAGTTCTACAGAGTAATTTGAAGGATATTAGATTTCTCTGGTTTGAAAGCCATCTTAGTTTGTATTTCTCGAAAGATGAGGTGCGAGATTTGATTGAATTGAGTTTTGAGGATAATCCGAATTCGAGATCATTGATCAAGGATATTAAGGAGAAGCCATTACCAGATGTTGGTCATATGTGAGGAGTAGGAATTGAACTGGGGGTGTTAGCAAAGGTGATGAGGGGGTGAGGGGGTGAGGAGAAAGAGGATAATTGGAAGTTTATATATACCCTTAACACCGTGCACGTTTCAAGCTGGAAGCTTGTGAATTTGAAATTGTTAGATCACAATATACGATGACATTACTATCCTCCTGAAGTTTTTGGGTTGTGGTAGAAAGTATAAAGGGAATCTCGATTGACCACTCTTACATGTGTTTTTCTTGGACCAGTAAGGTTACACACATAAAATTGAGTTACTCCGTGAGATCGAAATATCTGTATAAACGAGGGATTAAATCTTTTTTTTGGGGGGGGGGGGGGGGGGGGACGGATTCCCAAAGGACTTAAAACTTGTAGGATTAACCAATTTTGCAAAAAGTTTTAGCAAAAAAAGTTTTTTTATATATAAAATTTCAAAATGCGGGAGGCGATAAAAAATTTATGGAGA
>JBBMOJ010000595.1:0-20846 GCA_038090695.1 Sclerotinia spermophila | reverse complement strand
CTCCTGGAGCGCTGTCGTTCCTGAGCTGTCCATCACGGGACACTAATCCCGTGACTCTTGGTATCCTAGCTTATTCTTTTGTCCTGGGGCTAATCCCCTGGGACATTACTAATCCTAGTGAAGCCTTTGTGTTCTGTCTTTCCTAGGACCTACTGTCCTGGGAACTATGTTCTAGGTTTCTAGGGTATCCTATGACTATATACCTGAGGCTTTCCGTTGTAACAAAATGGTGGACCAAAAGGGGGGTGGTCCGAAAGTGGGGTATTTGATTTATCTCTGCATCGGGATGACACATTAATGAGTGGTCCCCCCCGTATATAGATCGCTCCCTCAGCTCCTAGCTTCTTGATCCTTAGAGATAATATAACCAAGAATTACCTCCACCGTACTCTTGAGCGTGCTGTCGCGTTATCACTCGTGATCTTACGACTTGAGTTACTGATAGTAACCAACACTTTTTTTCGCAAGGATGTCTTCTCCAAATCCCAATCTCCGCACTAAAAATCTTATCCTTCGTCCCGCCGTCCATTCCGATGCCGCCCCCCTCGCAGCCATTTTTGCCAACCCCCTCAACACCCAACATGAACCGCACAAGCCAAGCAACCCAACGGTAGAAGAATACCAAGGCCGAATCGCCAAATGGGAGGATCTACGCGCTTCTGGGAAAGCCTACTTTCTAGTCATAACCCGACGCCCAACAACAGAGACGGGATCAGCTTCATCACCTTCGGATGGCGTTATCGGCTTCGGCGGAATTAACGCCATTTCTACGGACGCTCAGGGCAAGCGAATTGCGGACCTGGGTGTTCTGATTGACAGCTCCGAGTGGAGGAAGGGGTACGGGCGGGAAGCGTTGCAGGCCACGTTGGACTTTGCATTCCGAAAGGTGGAGGAGGATGGTGTCGGATGCGAGGAGGCGTTTTTCGAGACATTGGCGGTGAATACGCCGTTTCAAGGACTGGCTGATCGGATGGGGATGACAAAGTGGAAGCGAGTGACGAGTGAGGGGAAGGAGGTTGAATACAGGTTCAGCAAAGAGGATTGGGAGGGAATGAAGAATGGAAGTGCATGAATCGGACCACTGAGATGGAGACTTTGATGAAAGTTGAATCAAAGTTACTCGTGATTAATGTCACATACAAGCCCGTACAGAAATGCCTCTTTCTCACAAGTTGCCGCAGCTTCAGAAAGACTTGGCAGATCAGTTTGGATGCCTTTTACCGTCCCTAAGAAGAATTAAATATCGTAAAGGATAATAGTGAGGCGGATACAGTGCCGTAGTGTAGTGAGAAAGTTGCCTCGTTCCAGCTTCATCTGAAGGTCAACCGGCCATTATTATAAGAACACTAGACCATGTTTTCCAAGTCTACCTCATTAAACAATGGTTAAAATGAACATTGATACTAATCGAACCGCGACTAGTGGCTCTTTTACAGAAATGAATGAGACCACAAAATTGTATTGGAAGCGATTTGAAATTTCTCTTGTTTATACAAGACAGCGACAAATGGTTATGGAAAATTAGCTGAGCATCTCTCAAAGATGAAAGCTAATTGAAACTAGGTGTGGATGTTTAAATACAGAGCACAAGGCTTCTCAAAGGGATATACTCTATAAAGGAAGCAGCGGAGATATCTCGAAGGCTTAGCACACTCGAGGGATTTGTCGATTTGGAAGCCAGCGTCATTCGGGATACAAGGATATAGTCCTGCTACTTGGCTATATAAGACTAATGGCGGGCAATCTGTAATCTGAAGCTATCAATGATAACACAGAAACATTCAAGCGGAATGATTCTAGTGTTGACGAAGTGTGGCGTATGTAAATTTCAAGAGAGTGTACAAAGAGGGCACCGAAATCGAAGCCTACTATATCATAACTACCTCTATAACGATCTCATTCACATCAATCTTCTACCACGATTCCTTTTAATGGTCTCATCCACATCAACTCTCTGCTATGATCTTATCTACAACAATCTCATCCACGATCTCATCCACGATAATCTCCTTCACCACAATCTCCTTTACAAGAAGACTACTCATAATGATTTATCTATAAAAAATCTTTTTAAACAGTCCAAATTACAAATATATTAGAATTATTAGGATTCATAGTAGCAATTCTCCTTGAATACTGAATTATTATGTCTAGCAAACTATATTTGTGTTTAGATTGATATAACATTACTAGACTATAGAAGTTTTTATAGCGATATAAGTCGGATACCCTACTTTCGGACCTGTGACGAACCCAATACACTTCAGAGATCAACCTTAGAATTAAAAGCTACAGACCTAAAGAGAGCGCGTACGTAACTATATATACAATCGGCTCGGAGCTTAGTGCCGTACTAGCCCGATCGGACGACGATCGACATACGTCGCGTGACAGGACCACCCCTGTTTTGGACCACCATTTTACACCAAAAACGGTCATTTTGGCCTATTAATAACTCTATCAATAATAAATAATATAAATCAATATTCTGAATATAGATTTATTATAATATTAATAATAGATTCTGAAAGTTTTGGACTTTTAGCTATTTTTTCTAAAAAGTTATTAAATATTTAATCCTATACAAAATTAAAAACTTTCAAAATCAAAGATAACTTTTCAACAAAAATTACTAAAAATAAACAATATATTTATATAAAAATCTTATATAATAATATATATAAAGAACCTTGAGATTTATAGAATTTAATTTTTTTTAAAGATTCTATTAAAGATATTCATTTTTACAGGGGTATTAAAATTTAAAATTCTAAATAATTACTTTTCTATAAATTATTATTATTATTATAAGTGATTTATAAGACTATAAACTATTAATAATAAGAATAAATTGTATAAATTATTTTTAATTATTTTTGTTGAAAAGTTAATAAAGATTTTTATAAAAATTCAGTTTTGTATGTGATTTGTGTGACGAATATCACGTGCTTATATGATATCTCATCACACTTACCTTAGTTTAAGACTAGCTTAAACTAAACAATATTCTATTATATAAGAGATAAAGAGATCCCTTAAGGATCTCTTTCCTCTTTAGCTTTCTTATTCTAGTTATTTGACCTCTATTAATATACTCTAGCATGTAATCGTTACAATGTTACGGGAGCTGCCTCTAGGGTCATGTGGAAGTGTCTAGAGTTCTCTTGAGGTGGTTTAGACTAGACTTCAAATAGGGATTCAATAAGGTTGTAACTAGTTGCAATTCTCGTAACTATAGTAATAAAACTAATGATTATTCTTAAGTATGAAGCTCTACATTTTAATAAAACCTATTCCCTTATATAGACCTTCGTTCTCTATTGTCCCATTGATCCTATTATATCCCACCAGGTAAGAGCAGTGGGATCTAGTGGGAATCTCTAATCCCGTGATTTTCTGAGCATGTGACTTGGTAAGTTGGATGCCGTCGTAACAGACAATTTGTATATAAACTTGAAAAGTGAAATTTAAAACCTTTATAATTCTTTATAAAAAATAATGGAAAATCTGAAAATCTCAGAATCTATTATTAATATCATAATAAATCTATATTCAAAATATTGATTCATATTATTTATTATTAATAGAGTTATTAATAGGCCAAAATGATTGTTTTTGGTGTAAAATGGTGGTCCAAAACAGGGGTGGTCCGAAAGTAGGGTATCCGACTTAGGTTTTGCTTAAAAATTCGCGCATCCAAGCTCAAGACAATGCGTAACCCCAGCATAGATAAATATCACCAAGAAACATAAGCTAGTTACACAAGTCTCACCCTGGAAAATTATCATTGGTGTATGGAATTTCTGGAAGCTTTTGTTGCTCGTCTTCATGCAGGAATATATCATAAATGCACGCGAGCGGCGCACTCGGAAAGAAAGGATCGTGCGATCCCGTGTATGCATGATTTGGTTCCAGGAGCAAATGATGGTGTTTTTTGGGTGGTTTTGAAAATCGAGATGCGTATTGTTGCAAGTCTGGAAAAGGCGGACGTGGTGAGAGGTATGTGGATGTGGCCTATAGGAGATGAGGGAGCTTTATCCTTTCCTTGATACAGAGGTACGAGGTGCATATGTTTGCGTATCTCGTGCATATCTTTTTTTCAACTCGCAATGTTACACTACAGATTTTTTTATCCTTCCAATAATCACTTTCTGAATATAATGGAGAGGGGTTTGTTGTACATCTGATGCAGGCTGCATATACGGATGATTGGGTGAATCCCTGTAGTGGCAAAGTTAATATTATAAACAAAAAGAAATTCAATATAAATCCTTATACTAATTTCTATTTTATATATTATGATATTAAAATTCTTTTTGTTATTAATGAAATGCCTATTTTATTAATAATGAATAAAATCGGTACTTTTTGTAATCCGTTTATTATTGAATTTTAATAGAAAAAAAGAAAATATTGGTCTAAGGGGCTTTAGAATCTTTTAATATTAGAGTTTAAAGAGAGATGAATAAAGAGGTATATATATATAGAGCTAAGGGAATAAGTATAGGAGAGAGATATGTGTATATAGAGCTAAGGGAGTAAATATAGGAATTAAAGTATAGGTGGGAGTATTAGTCGAAAGTCTAAAGGGGAGTGGATCTATTTATACTTTCGATATATTATTCTTCAATTATAAGCTTTACTACTGTACTATACAATACAGAATGTATTATATAAACAACAATCTGATCTAGTTTCAATCTATATAGGTTTTACTTAATAAAAAGTTGTCTCAGGCCTAAATTTTCAATTTAACTTTTCAAAAATCAAGAAATTTAGAAAATTTATTAAGACTCTATTTATTGATTGAAATAAGTTTCGTCAAATATGAAAAGAAGATTAATTAGATTAATATATTAAAAACGATTTATTCAATATATTATGAAAGTATTGAAGAATTTATAGCAATGACGAAACAATCACTTCGTTAAGTACGGATTCTGCCACCACAGGGGAAGACGCCCATTGTGCTGTTACTCCTGATAGTAAACAAGCTGAAAGGGACACATTCTTGTCATACGGAAAGAGTATCCTGTTCTCTAGATATTTAATCATCATATCTCCATGCGAATGAGAGGTATCTGTTGCACGTCCAGTACATCGGAGTGAATAGAGCAATCGAGGGAGTATGTACACAAACAATTCGACATAATTCAATTCCACTCCGCAAGCCCATGGAAATAGATTTCGTGTATCTCTCTATCCAGTAACTACTTCTCCATATGTCAAATGTGCTTTTGTTGCATATCTCAAAATCTGCACATATGCAGTCTTTTTGCATCGCCTCTAATATGCATATGTGGACTATAGCCAACACCCTTCCTTGTACTACCATCCTTCTCACTTTATCCAATCATAAGATTTTCAAATGACCAATGTGGATTTGTTGCACCTCTCATGGATTTGGCCAGCATATGCATCGCACCGCTTCACATTGGATTCCATCTAGGCTGCATATTTCAAAGTATTTGGTAAATTTGACCCTTTATATCTGCGCTCTCCGGGTCCAATGACAACTACTCATGCTATTTGCACACCTATTGATGAGATCAACATATGGATGCAGAATTACCACCAACATGTCTAAGAGCACCTTAGCTTTAAATATAGTATTGGATACATAAGCTCTCCGTCCCACCAAAGGACCCAATAATTTTCACTGCCTGTGATATGCAGGACAACATGCATACCGTTGCATATCTAATACAGCGCATGTATTACACAGCGGTATTCTTGTACTACACACCTGCTAGACTGACCAATCCTCATCCTTCTACCTGGCCTACATTTCCAGTCTAGCCCAATCCACTATGTGATTCCAAACAAAATGAACAATCTGTTGCACATCTCAAAAATAATGCCCTTTCGCAAAATCCTTTGCATAACCCTTTTCCGGAACCTGTTCAACCAATGAGTTGATTGAAATGCGTGAGATAGACTTCTGTTGCTTGTCTGAGGGCCGGCTACTTGCGTGATGCAGAGTCGAATGCATGAATCTTCCAAGCTAGGGTCACTTGCATAAGAGTAAGGGCTAGTGGGTGCTGTGCTTTACGGATAGCGACTAATAAACCGAGGTTACTTGGTACTGAAGTTGTAGTTTCTTGGATTTATCCGAGCAGAAGGGTTTTTGGTCAATTGACAATCACGAATGTTCATCGGTCTGAAATTCCTTGTACGCGACCACCTTCCCTCCATGCTAGTATATGACATACATGAAACAGAAAGTATCAATTCGAAAATCATGAAATCCTTCCTCTAATACACATTTCCCCCTTATCTGTAATAAATCGTGGTAGTGGTGTGAAAGAATCGACTTTTGAGCATGTTGGGCAAACCATACATTCGTCACCTTTCCGAGTCATTTTGAGATTCAACCATGATCAGTAATTGTTTTTGTACATACAGGTAATGATTTGCTCTTTCTCTTGCATTTTACTGAAAATGTATTGGAAGGTCAAACTTAAACAACGTCGGCTTTTCCTTGCCTTGACTTAACCCACCCGCTCTAGGTCCATTAACCACCCTCACATTCACCGGAGCTTCCAACCCCAACATGTCCTTCCTCCTGCCGGAATACTCTGATATCGCATCCAGTCCAGCTTCCAATCGCCTTCCGTAGTTGCTCCGAACCTTTGTTCAAAGCTATCCCACGATTTGCAGCGAGATATTTCCTATCTTATCTCCTAACAATTGTATGGGCTACAATACAACGACTTCGGAATCTAATATCATGCGCCATAACTCGACCATCGAACGTACTTACTAAGTATGGCCCTGATATAGCTTATGAGATATGTGACTAACAGTGAATTGTGAGGCACGATATGGATTGATTGTGTAGACGAATCGCCGGCTGGTAAATTGAGAAGACAGAACATATGGCCGAATAAAGTAGCAAGTGGAACTTTCACTCAGGTTTGATCCGCCCCATATAAACAGAGATACTCGAATATAAGAGGGACCGATGGCATGATGAGCAAATCATCAAAGGTATGTAATAATAGAAGAATAGAAGTACGAAGAGGTCGCGATACTTACTTAATATCGAGAGTATTGATCTCACCTCGCCGATGTAGCATAGAAGTTCTATATTGATACGATGAAACTTTCCATACATGTAGGTACATAGAGACAGAATTTATCGTGGAATTGACGAGAAAATGCAGAAGACACTCACTACCGAGCCAAGGATGACAAATTGGTATCTCAGTTCGCCATCAAATTGACCAAAAGATGATATCAGGAAAACCCTCATTGAAATTACACCTCAATCCCAAATGAATAAGAACCTTGTACTGTTTATGAGGAATATACAGGCAATACAGTGCTATACTGTGTTTCGCCCGTCCTCATCATCACCACACCACGTGAAAGATGACTATGGAATGGCATAACTTTGTGTTGTTCACCATTTCAAGTTCTATGACTTAAAAATGCATAAAAAATTAAACGGGGGATTTCGGATAAAAATATCATAAAGTGCAGATAAGATTCCCGAGTTCGTATCGTAATCCTTCCAGTTATAATCCGACCAATCATATTCACCACACGTGATATGCAAGCTACTATTAAAAAAAGATTTGTTGCACATCTGAAAGTGCTCTCTTGTGTCACCTCGATCGGCTCAACATCGGTCTCATCTGGATTACCTAATTCCACATATTTCTTCCTAGTTCCATAACAGTACAAGGGCCTAGGTGGCCTCGGCTTGCTTACATAGGCACATTCATGCGATCATTTCCTTCTGCAAACCTCATCCATAATTAATTTATCCCTCATTCACCACACACCACATCAATCATAGTCCATCCTCAGCACAAAAAGATGGCGAACTCCAAAGTGCCCAATCTCAATTTCGGAAGCCCGATCATCTTCTTCGATTCTAATCCCGAAATGCAACAAACCTATATCGGATCCTGTTTTACCACTCTCAAAGAAACTCTCATGACCTCCTGGACCGGCGAAGTTCGCAAATTCCATCACCCCGGAACTTTGCGCATTATTTTCTGGACCGTCGAAGGAAAGGAATGTATAAAGGACTACGAGCTCCATGAATACAAACTTGTGCGGGAAGCTTGGGAATCTTTATTCAACTTGCCGGATGTGAAGCGTGCGATTGTGATGGGATATAGTGGACAAAATCCTTATGTGAAGGATTTTGGAGAGAAGAACCCGTGGGAAGATAAGATTGAGAGGGAGAAGATGAGACAAAAGAGGAGTGAACAATTGCAGGGAGAGAGTAAGGAGGGCAGGACCGGAAAGGAAATTGATATCAAGGGGGTTATTGACAGGACGGAGGAAGCGGAGGTTAAGAAGATTGCGGAACAAATTGGAAAGATGCCAATGAAAGTTGAGGAGGTATAATGGAGGAGGATTGGGTAGGAAATTATCGCCATATCCGACGAGTGTTAACATCGAGATTTTCATGACATAATAGGGGCGAAGGAGTTTTCGGGGCCTGTGGAGGTATTGGATATATGGCGTATTTGGACATTAACACGAGCATGACAGAAGCCGAAAATTGTCATGACTTTGGATGGTTTTGTTTAAATATAAGGAGTAGATTTTATGGAATACACGTGTCGAAAATACTGATTGCTGAAGGTGGGACTGTCCGCGTTGCCAAGTGCAATATGTTATCATTATCTGTCAATATTACAATTCCGATTTAAACTAGAAGATGTATAATTCTTTCTTAATCAAATTCATTAATCAATTGAGTGAGTACAGTCTTGTGACGACTGGAGGCGAGTGCCTAACAACAGATTTCAATAGTCATCGCAGGCCTAATTCATCACGTATGAGGACAACAATGAGAATACTCACTCCATTACTCGATGAGCTTCCGTAAATTCTTCCCTTGCTTTTCTTTCTAGAAATGCCATCAAATATAGGTCTTCAATTCAATTCAATTCAAATCCTCTTTCATATCTTCTACTCGTGTAATTATCAGCTTCCTTAACAGCCTCCTAGTTCTCAGGCGATGAAAGCGACTGTCCCAAGACAGCGAATGTCGCTGCTAGTATTTCCCATGTATTTTCCTTCAAAATGCGAATCTCGCATCCCAAACTCCTTTTTTTTTGATATAGAACCACCAGTTTTTCATTTCATTTTCAGAGCAATGTTACCCTAAAGATCCAAAGAGCTAGCTACCATCCCGCTTAACACCTCTTACTAGACCGCTAGCCCCTTTTCGCTTTTACAAAAACACCCTTTTTTCATCCATATATGTACATACATACATACATACAATTTTTAAAACAATCTCCCCCCTCCAATTCCGCACCACACCGTACCGCATTTCCTTACAGTAATACAAAAACCTAGCGAAAGAAATATACAGCTAGAATATATCTACCAAAAACATTAAAAGATCCATCCTATCACTTCTAACCCTACTTATAACTTCCTTATTATTCATTTAGTATAATACTATATTATCTTACTATCCCATTTTCATCTCTAATCCCACTGTATTCCAAAACGCCCACCTATACCTCTTCACTACCATTATTACAAATATCATTTCTCAATTTCCCACTCTAACCCTATTATATTAATCATTTCAATTCACCCCAACTAATCCACCACTTTACCATACTAATTATACTCCTTATACTCATCCCATCCCATTCCATCAAACCCAATCCACCAACCCCACCCCCACCCCCCTACCCCGCCTTCTCCCAGCCAAACCACCCTCTCCCCACTCAACCGAACCCCTAAACCCTCAAATCCTCCTCTCAGCATCTCAAAACATCTCAATATCTCAAAACCATCCCCCACCCACCTCCAATCACACTAACAAATTCATATTATATATTGTATATTATTAGTTATATAGAATTCGAACAAATAGCTTTCAAAGATACATATATATAGATATATTTCTATCTTTATCACCCTGTCATATACTCATTTATCCCTCATATAGTACTCATCAGTTTCCACTTGAATTCCATTTAATATTGCAACTCATTCTATATCTTCTTAGAAAGTTAGAATCCTTTGAACAAAGAGAAATATCAAAAGTATATTTAGTTTCATAGAAAAGATTTAAAAAGGGGATATATAGAAGAATAGATAGATTCATCACAAGTAAAAGTATATACGCAAGCACTTAGAGCTAATACAATAAGAACTTCTCTCCTTCTCCTAATGATCCATCCATCCATCCATCCATTCATTCTTCAACCAAATTCACATATCTCAAATCATCCTTATTCTCGGCCCAGCCGGCAATCCACCACTACCTCTCGACCCCCGAGGTAATCCCATACCTCTTGGTCCTCCGGGCAATCCTCCCTTTATCAAAGGTCTCTTACCCATCTGTCTATTCGGCTGCATATATCCCATTTCCTCATTCCTCCTCATCACCGGCATCGGCATCGGCATCTGCATCTGCATCGGCTTCCCCGCCTTCTCTGCCGCCATTCCCGCAAATGCCATTCTAATTCTCTCTTCCGCCTTGGCCATCTCTTCTTCTTTTGTCAATGGTCTCTCTTCCTCCTCCTCATCATACATTTCTCCCAAGAATTCATCTGCTTGTTGTTGTCTCTGTATTCTAATCGCTTCTTCTCTTTCCCTATCCATTTCCGCTTCTTGTCTTTCCTGTTGCATTCTCATGATTTCTCTTTCTTCCCGCTCTATCATATCCATTCTCTCCATTTCCAGTTGTGCATCATATCTTTGCTGATCCGCAAATCGTTCCTGTTCTCCTCTTCTCCTCATCATTTCCATTTCCCTCCCATCTCTTTGTCTTTGTCTCTGCATTCGTTCTTCGTACGCTCTTCTGTCCTCTTCTTCTTCCATTTGTAATCTTTCCTGTTCATCCCTTTCAGCTCTCAAGCGTTCTTCTTCCCTCATTTGAGCCTCCATCCTTTCATTTCTCTCTCTCGCTTCTCGTTCTCTTCTCTCATCGCGTTGACGAGCTTGTTCGGCATAAATTCTTTCCTCTTCTTCTCGTTGACGCTCTTCGAATTCTTCTTCGCGTAGTTGTTCTTCATAGGCTAGTCGTTCTTCTTCTGCCAATCGCTCTTGTTCCTTTTGTCGTTCAATTTCTGCTAGTCTCTCTTCTTCTTCATACCTTCTTGCTGCTTCCTCAGCAGCTAAACGTTGCTCTTCTTCGAATCTCTCTCTCTCGGCTCTCCGCTCGATTGCTGCACGTCTCTCTTCCTCTTCCAATCGCTCTCTCTCGGCTCTCCGCTCGATTGCTGCAAGTCTCTCTTCCTCTTCCAACCTCTCTCTTTCAGCCTGTCTCTCAATCGCGGCACGTCTCTCTTCTTCATCAAATCTTTTAGCCGCGGCTTTCCTCTCGATTTCTGCCAATCTTTCTTCCTCCTTCATTCTCTTAGCTGCCTCTTCGGCTAGTTTCCCCTGTTCTCTCTCAAAAGCTCTAATCTGTGCCGTCAATCTCTCAGCCTCTTCCTGAGCTTCCCTCTCTTCAGCATCTCTCTTTTCCCTCTTAATTCTCGCCTGTCTTTCAACTTCCTCCCTTTCATTTCTCAACCTCTCTTCTTCAGCTTCAGTCTCAATTCGTATTCTTTCCTGCTCCTCATAGAAAGCCTGCATTTCTTTCGCCTCCTTAGCAATCCTCTCATCCTCTTGTTGCATTTTTCTGAAACTTTCTTCCATAATCATTCTCTTATCTTCCATTTCTTCTTTTTCGAGTAGGATTTGTTCAGCTTGTCTTTCATATTGAAGTAGTTTTCTTTCGGCTTCAGCTTCAATAGCTTGTTCGGCAATTTGTGCGAATCGAGGCGAGGTGGCAAGTTTTACCATATCTTGAAAGGAACGTTTGGGACGGAGGCGAAATTGTGGTGGAATTGGACTCACTTGACCATTGATGATGGGTGAGCGTGGAATCGTCGTAATCATCTGGGAGTTTGGCGGGACAGGACTGAGTTGATCTTTCATTGTAAAAGGAATTTGCTTGGTTACTATAGGGGCTGGAACATTTGGAATTGTTTTGGGGGCTTCAGATACTACGACTGGGAATCTTGACACTGCCTTTGACATCTTACTTAGTAGTCCTGTACGCTGTGATGTCGTTTTTGGCACTTCAGGTATTGCTTTGGAAGTTTCAGGAGCCGGATCAGGAACTGTCGGGATAGGCTCAGGCACCTTACTATTTGTTGCAATCCCAGACTTCCTGATCCCAATGTTCTGGACCTCTGTCGATTTTCGTGTAGTCGAAGCTTCTGTCATAGGTTCCATAGAATTCAACCCGGCCATGATATCATCCAGTGCCGAAATTGAAGCCTTCTGGCGCCTTTGATTCCTTGGCTTCACCAACGCTGGCTTTTCCACCCCTTTCTCATTATCGACAGGCTTCAGAGTAAATGACGTGTAAGTAAATTCCTCACCAAAACCAGCCATAAGATCATCCAATGCAGATATTGAAGCTTTAGTATTACTGCGAGTGGAAGCTCGTTTTGTTGACGACCTTGCTCCTTTGAAAGATAATCGTGTTGAAGCTGGTGTCTCCGAACTTGTTAATTTGGCCATCTCAGTTGTCGAACGTCGGGAATGATTTGAGTTGGTTGATTCAATGGGCTTAGCAGGCTCCGGTAACTCTACTGAGCTTACAGACTGCACAGGCTCTATTCGCTGCGGTGGTTGCACTAGAATGACAGGTTCCGATTGCTGCTTAAGTTGAAGAGATTGCATGGTATTTGTAGGCTGAGAAGGTTCGTGAATTTTGACAGGCTGCACAGCTTGTGGCGACTGAACTGGTTGATTGTTCTCCGGGGAAGTAGACCTTGCCTCGATCGCCGCAGCTTTCCTCTCCGCCATCAACTTTTCAATCTTGCTCATTTCAGGTACCACTTGCATCTTTATTTCCTTCACCTCTTCCGCGGGAGATTCAACCTCTCCTTTTTCTTCCGCAATTTTCTCTTCGACTTTCTCGCCTTTTGGCGTACCATAACCAAACATCTTTGCCATCCTTGCACCTCTGCTGTTAGATTTTAACATTGGCATTCTCGTTATTGAAGCGGTACCCATCCCTAGATTTCCTACACTCCCCAGTTTGTCATCGAAGCGTTTCTTTACATCTTCGCTCGGGTCTGGTGTTAGACTATTCTCCTCAACGATTGAAGGCTCGATGGTTTTGACATCCGTATTGGCGTTTAGTGGTACGATGGGTGTGATTATTGGTTCATTCTCTTTATCTGAGGGTGTACCCTCAGGAATCTTTTTAACATAGGAAGAAAAGTAGGATCCCCAAGTTGCCATGGTATTATGGGCGTGGTTATTGTATCAATCAATATTTGTCTGTTTATTAAGCTCAAGTTGTTAGCTACCTTCCCACTTCTTCTAGATATTTGAGGAACTTGCTGGTATAGTTGAGTAGGAGGAGTATTGTATCGTATTATTCATTAATTGCCATAGCATCAAGCTGTTTGTAAGTAAATCCAATTAGAGCTTTCAATGGTTTCCAGCACCTTTGAGAGTCAGTTTAAAGTTTCCTGCACGCAATCATCGCAAACTCCCAAGAAAATGATAATGTTGACAAATAAGAGAAAGAAAACAAAAACGTCGCGATGTCATGATGGCGGTGATGTGCATTAGTATAAATGGATAATCCTAACGTTAAAACCGCTTTTCAGTTGACATCAAAACCTGTCACTATCATGATACAAGCAACGTTTGAAGCTTTGGTATGAAATCATGAAATCATGAAATCACCGATTGACTCCAGACCATTTGGCGGGCACGTGAGGTAGAACTAACTTAAATTTAAAATGTAGGGAAGCCCCGTGTGCATGTGACAAGAAGCGGTGAAGAAGGAAAGATGCGACGCAAGGGTGGGACGGGACGGACGGTTCATAAATTCTACGGAGTAATAATAGACATCAATCATGATTATTATATATATTTTCACTCAATATTTCCCACTTGATGTTATCAATTTTTGAGCTTCATCGGCCACCAGACCCCCATCTTGATGGTGAAAATGGATGATGCTTTCAATTATACCTGGATCGTTGTCATTCATCCACAATAAACATTTATATCCAAAATCCCTTCAGAAACTTGCGGTGTAAGGTTGTTACTTATACTTATCAGGATCAGGATCAGCCAAGACCTCATGTCCAAACATTCATTGTCAGTGCGATCGATGATTGAGACAAACACCTTTCCAAAACATAAGAACTTCTTATTTTCCACCTTTTCGAAACTTCGATGGAGGAATGTCTTATAATCATTTAGAGGATAATAATAAGCTTCAGTCAAGTCCTATGGTTGAATGGCTTCTGCCTGCACGAATCCAACAATTTCATTCTTGCCCCATCAGAGATACATACAGCTTCGAAACGACAATGAGGTCAATTGGAGGGAAAAGTATTAGGACAAACGGAACAGGTAAAACCATCGAGGTCACAATAAGAGACATATCTACCATATCATATAAGGAGATGGATGATAGTAACGATGCATGGGAGAGTACAAATTCTAACAATCCTGTAGAATTCAAGACTCTCATCGTGGAGGTGGGTAATTACCATTACCTACTGACTATTATCTCCTGTTTTGTTACTGCCGTCTTTTCGAATGCCCTCATCGTTTCCGTGTCGCGTATCCAGGTGATACCAAATTCGAAGTTTAAAAACAAAAAGTCAAAATGGTCTTGTACAGGGCGAGGTGGTATATAATACCAAAGTAATTACGGAAGTTTCCATTTTATGACAAAGTGGGTGTTTTGAAGCAACTGTATAATCTGAATTCACCAAACTTCTCAATGCGATTCTTCACGATAGTTTCAATAAGCTGTCAAACAATTGGAGAGATGGAATGATTATCATTATGTAATAGACCTAGAACCACTGACTGTACTCCACCAGCTCGCACCTTTCCTTCTACATTCGTGGTTCAAATCATGTTCCATGCAAAACTCTACTTGAGAGTCTCTCCAACGTTAACACGACAATTGCAATGGAGTTTTCTGGTTTTCATTCTTCATAAAAGTACAACCCACATTCATTCTGCCTTCCTTAGATGAAGTCTTCAGTACTCGGAATAATCATCATGGCTCAAGTATCTCCTTTACCAGTCTCGACTCCCTTTCTATTCCTCAATCTTCCACTCAATATTCGTCAACATATCTACAAATTACTTTTATGTCAAGTTGACGATCCACCAGAAAGTATGAACGACAACGGCTGTACTCTTATCCCCATACGAATCATCAAGCTCCAGCATGATATTCACCCCCAAATACTTCGGACTTGTCGAAAGATACATCACGAGGCCACAATTATCATGAGAGAAACAAATCTTTTGATTATCGTCACTGGTGTTATAAGATTGGACGAGCCAAGGCATTGTCTCTTCTCCAATTACATTCCAATGGTTAGGATCAAAACTGAGCAACAGGCAAAAGATTTCCGGAAAGCTTGCGTAATGACTCATGAAATCTGTGAAGCCACAAAAACTCCAGGAGTTACACCGGATGAGCCATATAGATTTTTACTGCTTCACCGTCATCTTCCGCTCTTATGTGCAGCTTTGGTCGTCAGTGCAATAGGAACACTTCCCTATTGTGATGGAACGTCAGCAGCACATATTGTTACTCTTCTGGATACTCACGACGAAGACATATCTCAGTCACCATTCTTGTCTCAGACACTGCAAGAGAAGCTCATCGCACCTTATCTTTCTGAATTCAATGGGTTCACGGGGTTCCAATTGAGAGGAAATATTTCAAATGAGTTGAAGAACGCTGTTCTCTCAGGAATTACCTGGTCCCCGCAAATGAATCCCAAAGCAACCATTCATGGCTTGCAGAGTATGAAAGCAAGAGGAGATGAATTGTTTGCTTTAGGAGATGTTGAAAATGCAAACCGACTCTGGTGTCAAGCTTTAATGACCATACGGCGGATTTTAACAACAAACAAAAGAGGAATGTTGAATGAAGTCCATCAACCGGGGTTTATGAACCAACTCATGAACATATATTTTGATCTTTCATTGGATCGTCTTCAATATGTTATTAACGCAATGAAAATGACGGGAACACAGCAACGAAAAGCTCTATTTCGTCTTTTGCCGCGTATCATTGATGACCCCTTCAATATGAACAAGCACTGCAACTCAAACGCCTGGGTGCCAATTCAGCATAAGTTGGCCGAGTTTGGATATATAGAAGCCATCGGATGTCGACTGGCGGAGATATCACGTGCACACGAGGCAATTGAAGAAGCTCTAAACGTCGTGCCTGATTATCCTGAGTTCGTCGAGGAGCAAAAGAGGCTCAGAGGGCATTAGTCTTTGGCAGAAACGTTGGCTACCAAGAAGGTGGCAGGGACCAATACACAAAGCAGGATAGTTTTGAGTTGCGATTTCGTCTTGTTGGACCCAGGAGAGTTTTGAACCTGTGGATAATTTCAATACCGAAATTCGAGTCGTTTCAATGGACTAAATGAAATCTTGGTATCATAAGAAGAGATGTGATTCCGCTAACAAAGTCCTCACGTAAGAATATTAATATTCTTATTCATTAGAGAAACTTTAATACAGTAATTGACCATGGTCAATTAGTCAATTGGCGATATCCCTGTTTGTTAGGTCGCTAACAGTCAAAGGCTGTTAAGCGTAGTAAGAGTGCTGACTATTACTCACCGTACCCCTATGATTTTCGTGACAAAATCCCTGCAAAATTAAGATTTTCCTATATAAACTAAAATCTTCAATAACTCTTTCAAAAAAAAATTATTAATCTTTCTAATTAATATCAATAATATTTAATACTATTCTATATATATACTTTAATTTTGATATCTTTAAATTTTTTTTGAAAGAGTTATATAAGTTTAAAGTTGAAATTTTTATAAAATTCTAACTTGTAATACTTTCCCTATACAAAATAAGCGACTTTTTTGAAAATTTAAAACTTTCATTTTCAACTCTATAGAATTCTATCAAATAAATTAGTGAAAAATATTTCATTAATTTTCAGATAAAATTTGATTGATTAAAAAGCTTTTTCTAGAAAGAATTTTAAATTCATTGGAATTAATCAGGATCAAACAGGGGTATAGAAAAGTGAAAAAAAGCCACTTTTTGGTGTAAAATTGCTAGGTGTACGGTGAGGAATTAATAGCCAGAATTCTTACAACCGAGAATATACAGTTCACCTCTACCGATTATGCCGTACTGGCGTTGCCATTTCTTATTTGAAAAGGTCTTTTCCACCGTCGGTTCTCTTCTACATTTGGTTCTAATATCACTTTGTCATATCGCAAAAGCAATTACCCTCTGAAAATATCAAGCAACTGCGCGAGCAATCCAAAAAGACTTCCGCCAAAAAAAAGCTGACTGATCTCCATAGCATTTTCACCAACAAGGATTCAAATCGAATTTCACCTTGACATCCAACATGGAGATATTCATGTCTTCACGACTAATCACGAACGTTACAAAGTCTTTGGGGTTTCAAAATCTCCCTGGTGAGATTCGCAACACAATTTACGAGCTTTTGCTATGTGACTTTGAAGATGCGCTTGTTCCTTGTAGCTTTGAGGATCTACCATCGCCTTCTAATACTAAGGTGGCTATCGCCAAACACCACATCCATCCCCAAATCTTAAGAACGTGCCGACAGATTTATCAGGAAGGCACATATCTAATGCGAAAGAAAAATCAATTCATCCGACTCGAATGTGACGTCTCGCCATACCGGTTCTACTTGGCACTCATAAAGATGCAAGTTCCTTTTCTTATAACAGACCCATGCCTTTCCAAGGATTTCAAAGGCACCGTGTTGACCCACAAGATTTGTCATCGAAGAGCCAAATCATGCCTTCGACCAAAAGCTAGCTTTATCCTGTTAGCTCGCCACCTCCCCGATCTCTGTCAAGCACTGTCTTCCGTAAGATGGTGCATTAATTTGCACGGCGATAGAGTCGAACATGCAGTGACCCTCACTCATCCTTATGAGCAACAGAGCTCTGGAATTTCTGCCTTGTTTGCATTACTCTCCCCGCCAAAAGCAGTTGAGCCTTTCCTGTCTCGAACACAACAAGAAAATCTTATAGCTCCATACCGCACTCATCTGAAAGCATTTCCTCATTTTACGTTCAATGGTGTAATCCCCAACGATATAAAAACTATTGCGACATCCGAAATCACTTTTATACCGGATGTTTACAATCAAGATCAGATACAGATGTTCCTCGACAATATCAAGGACATGAAATCTCAAGGAGAATACTTCTACCACCAAGAGCAGTATATCAAAGCTTACAGGGTATGGAAGAGGTGTCACAAATTAATCACCAATCGAGTTTCCGGCAAATCAGGAGATCGCCTAAGGGAAGGTTGTGGAGTAGATTTCATAAATTCCATCGCCGAGATTTATCTCGACCTTTTCCGCTTTCGCGCGGAAACCACGGCTCACCTCATGCGAACAAAGTGGCAAGGAAATCATGAGAAATTAACTATGGAGGGATTAGCATTGGCCACTGTAGAACACATTTACGGTAGCTGGTTATCGGAATATGAAGCAGTGATAACTTTGAGACCCCACACATCCAGAGATGTGGATATTTCTTACTGGGGAGCGATTGCATACAGATTATCAGGTCATTTGTGGCGTGCAAGAGATTCGATTGAATATGCTCTTCAGAGAGTACCTAATGATCAGGCGGTTATGATTGAGGATATCAAGATTAATTTGGCCATCTTGAAAGTGGTAGAGATGACGGAGATGAGTTGGTGGGATCGGATCTTCTGTAGAGGCTCCAGCGATAATGCCTAGATTTTTCCTCATTCGAAAGCTAGTGATATCATGATCAGCCAAGGAGCTCGTACAATTGTTGATCAAGAGTTGCAAGATGAAGAACAAGAATCTTTAATATTAATCTATTCATCTAATCCTACCCATGAAACAATCAAATCAACATATTTAAATCTCCTACATACCCACTCTGAAACAGCATCACAACCTTACACCTCACACATTTAATCATGAAAACTATTGCAATACGAGCGAATATATACACGTGAGTACACGCTAGTAGCTCCGAACCTAGAATCAATAGATGGAAACAATACGAGTATAATATATATATATACATCCAATTATACCTATTATAAAGATATTATAATTATTAGCGAGATAATACTAACTTAAAAGAGGCTTTATAGAAAATATAAATCGATATAGTAGATATAGTAGATATATGAGAAATTATTACTAGAAGCGATATAGAAATATAAGTACTTGTGTCTTATATCTAATAATTACTTAATATCTAATACCTAATATACCTTCTTTCCATCTTATTCTATAATTATACTATATTACTTACCAATACTCAAACAAATCATAAACTCTTCTCTTACTTCCTCTCTCCAACAACTATTAATTTTCCTTCTTAAACTCCTTTTCTCAATTTAATTTTTCAAAATCTATTTCCCATTTCCCATTTCAAAATCAAATCAATCTAATCCCAGCCTATACCAAAGAAAAGTATTCCAACTAAAAACCTTCCTTACAAACTACTATAACTACTAACCCTCCCCTCGCTTATATTTCATCTTACCCTCGCGCTCCTTCTCTACCACGTATCCGCCTCTCCCGCTTCTTCTTTATATATTGCCAACCCTAACCCTATATTTATAACTTAGAGCCATCCCAATAATTAATCAATTCAATCCATCACTCAACCAACAACTCACCACATTACCCCAAGAACTTAATCATTGAGTTTCAATCTTTTCCTCCCCCTTCAAATACGACTTTACGCATCCAAATCCTCATTTACATTTCCAATTCCCTCCTCCACCATGCCCTCCCATTTAAGACCCGCCCCCAATAATCCATAATCCCTAATACTTCCCTCTCTAGATTTCTTTTCCTCTCCTTATAATTTTCGCTTCGCCAATACTATACTACAATAAACCCCATCACATCCCCACATATCCATACACAATGCATTCACGAATATCGCTTAATTAACCACCCCCCGATATAAATCATAAGATTACATTACATTCTAATTATATTCTAAAACTAACTACTCTATACTCTGAATCCATTTATATTATATATACATACATACATACACACATACCGGCCCACCACCCACCTCACCCCACCTACCATCTATTCACAACTTCCCGAACACAACACAATACAACACCATAAACCCCAAACCCTAAACCTCAAACCCCAAACCTCAAATCGCAACTTCCCAACTCAAAATACTCAAAACACAGTATAAAAAAAAAGATAAAAAGGAAAAGTATTTCATAAATATCAATTATACATAGCTTCCAAAAACTAATCTTACTATTCTCAATTATTACCCACCTATACTTTATCCAATAAGTTGTTACCGATTTCATTCATTTATTTAATATTAACTTATTATTATAACCAAGTAATAAACATACTACATTTTAACAAATTACTCAATCCTCTACAACTCAACCAACCACTACAAACCAAGAAAAGCAAAGCAAATCCCCTTTTTAAGATATTCAGTGTGAATAAGATTATATTCTAAACTAGTTGTATTAATATATATGAATAACTATTACGAAGGATAGTTATAGTACTAGTCACTTTGAGGGTTAGAGAAAAGTAATAATAGAGATATATAAGATCAATTGATTTAGGGATTGATTATAGTGATCTATTCCTCTATATATATATAGATATAGGCGATGTAATAGTCTAATAGAATAATAGTGATCTATATCTAGGCTTTATAGGCGGTGGAGTAGTTTATATAATAGACTAATGAAATAAGTGAATAAGTCAACCACCCTACTTTCGGGCCACCTGTCAGGGTACGGGTAAAGACTTATATTGTACCATAAGGGTAGAAGAGCTATGG
>JBBMOJ010000594.1:0-21019 GCA_038090695.1 Sclerotinia spermophila | reverse complement strand
AGAGATCTCTAGACACTTCCACGTGACCCTAGAGGCAGCTCCCGTAACACTTTATCTAAATAATACAACAGTTAACTATATATACAGCAAATAGATTTAGCAATCCGCCCTACTCCAGCATTTTATAAATATTACAGAATCCATCCTATTTTCAAAATTCTAATCTAATAGATATTAGTAATCTAAATGTTATTGATTCTTTTAATATCTTTGATAGTTTATCTATTAAAAAAGGCTTTATTTTTATACATCCATATTTACATACACCCAAATTCATTTCTACCGAAAGGATATGTCTTTGAAAAGAAAATAAATGTATACAATATAGAAATGCTTTTTATTAAATATATATCTACTATCTTAACTCATATCAAAAAGTTCAAAATCAACAAAACTCTACTCTTCCCGAATTGAAAGAAATCTATAATTCAAACAAGAATAAAAACTTAAATGAAATAATTAATAATTAATATTTTGAAGAATATTTAAAGGAGGTATAATCAATAGCAAAAGTTTGGGAATTAATAAAGATAAACAATACATATCAGAAATTTCTTAATAAATAATAATCATTTTCAATTTATATCTTTCTTTATAAAACAAATTCAAAATAAATTTTATAAAAAAGAGGGATAGTATTATACAATATATATTAATTATCATCCAATCGGACTAATACAATACTAAACTTTGAGCTGATTATATATAATAATAGCATACGCGCTCTTTTTAGATTTATAATTTTTAATTATAAGGTTGATTTCTAAAGTGTATTGGGTTCTTTACAGTAACGTTATATTCATTTATCTATCTGCCTTGATACTACTATATGAGAGAAGGAAGAAATTTATACATAACTTAATATTAATCTTTCCTTCTCAATTAATAAGTTATATAATATGTTTGTTTACTTTATTTTATTATTGATTGATTTATGATTTATTAACCCACGTGTACCAATACATCGTATTACATGTATATTTATTTGATCTTTCCCAAAATTTAAAGTCAACCATCCTTATTACCCCCAACCACTTCACGGGATAAATAGCCAAACAGAGTTAAGCCCCGCCATTTTATTCAATTTTGCGGAGATAATTAACAAAAAACATCACGAGCAACCAAAAGTGGACGCTCGAAATATACAAGAAAAAAAACTGGGAAGGAACCACATGGATAGGTAAGATTACTCTTAATGCCCAGTACAGTCAGTACATGTATGTACTCGTAGGTATTGATTGATTTTTGGAATTCAATTTCTTTCATTGGAAAAGAAAGATCGATCAAAGACTTTTCTATCTACAACTTCGCATCTGTACATGTTTTGGCGTTCCCTCGAAATCGAATAAAAAATAAAAATAAAATCACTATGCCAGAAAAGATTCTAGACGATATCTCACATAGGAGATTCAACCCATTGCGGGGTAGTTGGCTTCTTGTTTCCCCTCATCGCACCAAGAGACCATGGCAGTAAGTTTCTGACTCTCTTTTTCCTAAAACAAGATAATTCGTACATACCGGATAAATACTAACATATATGCAAGAGGACAGCAAGAAGCAGCTTCTAAAATTACCCTTCCGGAATATGACGCTGCGGTATGCCCAAAGAGAATCCCGATGTTTGATACCAAAGACTGATATACCTCCTTGAAGTGTTACCTATGTCCTGGAAATAAACGCGCTCAGGGAGATTCTAATCCAGAGTACAAAGATACTTTTGTTTTTGTCAATGATTACAGTGCAGTCAAGGAGGTTCAAGCGGAATATGCACAGGATGGGAAATCAAAAGGTTCGTTTCTTTTTATCTTGCCCTTCTATTTCTCAGCTCTTCCCTCTCCTACTT
Organism: Sclerotinia spermophila; assembly: GCA_038090695.1. Classification (NCBI taxonomy): domain Eukaryota; kingdom Fungi; phylum Ascomycota; class Leotiomycetes; order Helotiales; family Sclerotiniaceae; genus Sclerotinia; species Sclerotinia spermophila. The sequence goes on along the minus strand of JBBMOJ010000594.1, from coordinate 19,176 downwards.
GAGATACCTGCCCATCTTTCCATAAACTAAACAACTAACAAACAATTCACGTCGATATTCAGATCTCTCAAACACTCTCCTGCGCGCCGAACCCGTAACAGGAAAATGCTATGTTCTAACATTCTCTCCCTCGCACAACCTCACACTCGCAGACCTCACTCCTGCTCAGATTCTTCCCGTCATACAAACATGGACAGAGATCTACGCCGCACATCTATCTCCCTCCTCACCCTTAGCAAGTGTCGCTCAACCTACCACGCTTGCGCCTTCAGGCCACAATATTGCAGCCCCAAATCAACAATACAAATGGATGCAAATCTTTGAGAATAAGGGTGCTGCAATGGGCTGTTCCAATCCCCATCCTCATGGACAAATATGGACTACAACTGGATTACCTGAAGAGCCTGCTTCGGAACTCGTCAATCTTCTCAAGTACCGCCACGAGAATTCTGGTCGACATTTGTTGGAAGATTATGTCAAGCTTGAGATGGAGAAGGAAGAAAGAATCGTATTTCAGAATGAGAGCTTCTTGGTAGTTTGCCCATGGTGGGCAACCTGGCCATTTGAGGTCATGGTCATTAGCAAGACTCACAAAAGAGGTTTGGTTGATTTGAACGATGCAGAGAAATTAGCATTTGCAGAGGCTGTTGCGGAAGTTACAAGAAGATATGATAATCTATTCGAAACTAGCTTTCCTTACAGTGAGTATCCTTAACTGTCATTGTCCAATCATTTTCTTTCTCGGTTCTTCATATACATTTCCCCCTGCTCCTTCTTCTCTGGGGTGGAAAATTTGGCTGACCAACATAGGCTCCGGTATTCATCAAGCTCCATTGGAGGGTACCGAAGAGGAGATCAATGCTTCCTACTTGCATATGCATTTCTATCCTCCTCTTCTTAGAAGTGCCACCGTAAGAAAGTTCTTGGTTGGTTATGAATTAATGGCCGAACCGCAAAGAGATATCACCCCCGAGCAGGCGGCTGCCAAGCTAAGAGCATGCGGTGGGGAATTATATAGAAAAAATCTGTAAGGATCTACATGAGAATGACTAATTGGCACGGGGCTTGAGAAGATATGTAAAAAGATCAATTTAGCGCTTGGTAGGATTCAAGAACAACATGTTTGATATATATGTTTCGCTCAATCAATGTTCTTATCTTTGATATCAATGCTAGCTCGGTTGCCAAGATTTGAATCGGGCAATCTATTCTCTTTCAGTGTTATCAATACGTGTTCAAGCAGTTAGATGGAGATTTTCATCAGACCCAAACTAGTTCGGTAGAAGTTTATCTGGCGCGAATCCAGTACCCAATAAGCTCTAGATAATTCCTAGCGTAGTTCATAGTTATTTTCGAATCAGGGTGGAATAATGTCCGACTCTTTTACATTGATAAAAACTTATCGCCAAGTCAGTAGTATAAATCATGTGAAAGTCTAGACTCTAAGGGATCCACTTTGAAATACATCTTCTACACTACAATCACTTGCTTGGGACTGACATCATGGGCCCAGAAGTCAGACTTCTTTCGATGGTATTCTGGTTCCTTCCCGTAATCTATAAAATACCAAGAATAGTTTTGAGTATGCTTCGTGGTAATGTTCTCTTATTATTCACATTATATCTTTTGTTAGAAGATATCTTCTACTCACTGAAAAATGTATAAAAAGTTTACTCACTTGGCTCATGTCCACAACTGAATTCATCCAAAACTATAAGAGATCAGCAATGATGGCGTGCGATGGAAGTGTGCCAAGCCCAAAGATAGGGCAACCCGAACTCGAACTAAGCTTTATGTTTTACCCCTTTTGGTCTGGACTAGGCGATCATTACGGGGTAAGCGCCATATTAGACGGTAATCTTGATACTATTGACCAAGTGGAGGATGCTTGGAAACTTCAGTAGAAACGTTTTTTAAACTCTAATTGATAGAACGAATCAGCAGGATGAAGTATAAAAGGGCATTTGGTCCCCTGCTTGCGTGGTTTCTCTGACTTTTACGAGAAATTCTCCTTGAACAGATTGATAGTTCGGGAATAGTATTCAAAGGGCCCAAGATCCGACTGAAGTTCTTCAGTGGGTCATTGAAACATAATTCAGATTGTGAATAGCATCAAATTTGCGCTTTCGACCAGAATGTATATCCCAGAGGAGCACAGAGTTTCAGGGGGTGTCGTCATACAGAAAGTGGCACATTCAGCCCTTGAAATGACGACCACTATACTAGGACAAACGCCACACCAATATTCAGAGAGTAATATCCATACTCGGGCTGAGAAAATCACCTCCGACAATAACTCTCGGGATGGCAGTGAAACGTGGTTGTTTTTCATACCGCTTGGCGTGATGGGTTTTCTTTTCCTTGCTTTCTTATGTGGAGCCAGTGCTGATAAACGCCGGGAACGGAAAAGGAATCACTCTTCTCAACGACCCTTATCACGATCAGGAACAGATCTATCACGAATATCGACCGCACGATCCCGCAAATCTCGAACAAATGACACCCGCAGTTCACGTCCAGTTTCTTCCCATCGACCCAAACCGACGGGAGAGATGGGCGCTGCAAGAGCGGCATTGGGTGCTACCATCAATCCCGCTCCCGTGAGCCGACCCCGACCAATCGTCGAATATGAGCAGACGAGACCCAGTCAAGGCTACTACCGACCCACGGGTGAGATCGGTGCGGCCAGAGCGGCGCTTGGTGCGACCACTGAGCCAGACGCTGTGCCAAACTCGCAATCTCAACGCGGTCAGGAGTCCGCAATCGCCAGACCTGGCCAAGCAAGAACCAACAACGATAGATCTCTCCGATTTCAAGAAACCTACGTCTCCAATGATGTGGGCACTCGGGTCATCTCACGTCCTATCCAGGAGCCAGATTCAATATACACACTGCGACCTGGCGAGAGTGTGGCAGACATGATGCAAAGAGTAGACAACGAACTACATCGAGCTGTCTCGCGATATCCCATTTTCGCAAACAATCTCCCCCGTCCCCCATTACCTCGTCGCGTTCGATCCATTCGATCAACAGGTCCCATGTCATTGAATGAAGAAGTAAGTCGCCAGGTCGCTTCCTTCCCCATCTTCCAGCAAAACTCCGGGACGCAGCATACCATGGCCACTAGAAGCAACGAAGGCGCATCTCGAGGATCCACGACGACCACAACATCAGGCACAGATAGACGAGCTGTACCGATCGACGATGATGAATTAAGAAGAGAGGTCGCGGCGCTTCCGGTGTTCCGGAATACGGCTGGCTATCGCTCGATGCCGACGCGCAGGCCGGATCCGGTTACTCCCGGGTTCGTGACACCGCCGCCGGCGTACTCTCATGCGCCATCGTATAGGGGGTATGACTCGGATGAGGAGGCGCCGGGAGATGAGTCGGATGATGAGGCTGATGAGGGAGATCCTGGAAATGAAGCAGGTAATGTGGCTGGAGGGGAAAATTTTGGGAATGAGGCGGGTAATGCGGGTGATGAGGGCAATTCTGGGAATGAGCCAGGTAATGCGGGCAATGAAGAAAGTCCTGAAAATGTTCTTTCTACTTTACCTCCGGCTTATATCAGGGGAGATTATAGGGATTAGACTGGGAGTTTGGATTTTTGGGGTTTGAGATTTTGGTGTTTGGTGGGTTTGATGGGTTATATGATCAGGGATTTCGATAGTCCGGTCTGTAGTTCTGCAATCAAAGGCTCTCGTGATGGAAACAATATAATATCAAGATGGATTCGGTATTTTTTACTGTGAGAATAGTTTGATTGAATCCGGATAATTAAAGGTTCTGGTTGTCGGACTACAGTCCGGATTATTGGAAACCCTGTTTGTGATAACAGAAACCCATTGGAATAGATGGGATGGAATAATCTTGGGTGTTGGGAGGATAAGGGTATTGAAATACATCGTACATTATTACTTATGGACAGGCCAGCGGTGTAGACCAGCGGTATGAGCTGATTGTCTTAGATAGCGAGAATTGAAACCTTGTTCTAAAGAAAATGATAAATTTTACCTTTCCTTCAAATATATTGCGGAAATGCACATATTCTTGAATGATAGCATGCAAAAGTTATCAACTTTCAATATACATAAATGCAATTGAGCATTCATTATAACTTAATGATCTGAGGAGATTCGACCTGCGAAATGCATCCCATGCATCAAGCTAAATCAGGGATTCAAGCTCTTTATCGACTGCAGTCCAGACGGCTGGAAATTATCAACTTATGAACGATTATGGCATCTCTCTCCAAGCATATTGCATCATCTGGGCTACAGCCAGAGCAGGCGATATCCCCTTCACCAACGTCAACAAGTAAAACGTAGCATCGATTCCACAGCTGATACCTCCGCTACTAATCACTCTCACTTTCTTATCCAAGCTCAACTGTTCCTTTACATATCTGAAATTCAAGGACGCAGGATTTGGTATGACCGTGGTAGGTTTATACGATGGTTTCTTGGCGGTATACGCATCGCAGATGATTTTAAGTTTCGGAAGCGTGAGAAAATGCGTCGTAGCGTCCAGACCGGAGAATAAACCCGCGGAGCCAAGAAACAGCGCCCCGGTACAGATCGACATGACGATTCGCGGACTCCGCAAACGGGGCGAGGGACCCAGTCGTGAGAATTCTCGGAGGATGTTGAGCATATCTGAGAAGGTACTATCGGTATGGGGATACAGATGCGGGAAGATCTCATCGGGGAGACCACCGGGTTGAATGAGAATATCATATTTCTCGAGGGTTTCAAAGGCGGTGAGGAAGGAAATGTGGCGTTGGATCTTGGCTCCTTCGGCGGATGTGGTGATGTCATGTTGAGATGCGATGGTGAGTTTGAATGGGTCTGCGCTGAGTGCGACATTGCCTAGCACGTCAAGAGGTCCATGGATATCAAGTGTGTTGAAAGTATCATATGCGAGGAAAAGCACGGAAATTTGAGATGATTCCGGTGTGCCCTCCATGGAAGTATCTGGTTTGAGGGCCATTGAAAATGGAAGTATCCAAACACTCTTCGAAATCGGGGGATGGATGAAGAGATGGTTCGACTTTATAGGATGATCTTATGAGCTGAAAGTCGTGTCTTGATTGTACGAGACACGCCACATCTTAGATTTCGGAGAGACGACATTTGATGCAGCTTACCTACTATCTCCTACCTATGTAACCTTTAAGAGAGTCCTCTTTCGATGAGCGGTAAGATGGGTCTATTAGATGAAAGTTTTGATATAAGACTAATATATTGATTGAGGGAAAAGACATACGCGATGTAAATAAAAGAATTGCCAAGGCGCTAAATTACCCCGCGCCTGGTGAGTACTGTACTTATCCTGGAATTGACAAAATGATGAAATACAGACAATTTGCTACTTATTTTATTTTGCAATGATAGCATGATGCTTCTTTGGCCACATAATGCTAGCTCGATAAAGTAATCTCAGCTCTACCACTCTTTGCCCAAGTCTCAATAAAGAACTCCAATGCGAGACATACAGGTAGGCAATGGATGCAAAAAGTTATACAGAAAGCCCAAGGTAAAATGCGCTATGTATTTAAAAACAGGGCCACAGTGCTTAATGCTGTCAAACTTTACTATGAGGTACATGTCATGAATTAAGACCTGCAGTACAGCAGGGCAAGCGAGGAACGAATGAATTCTCAAAGCGGTTCACGACCAATCCAGTGATCTAGCTAGTTCGAACTTTCAACATCGATTCAAAACTATTATCGTGGTTCATACTTCATACAGATCTCACACAAGACTAATGATATTTCTTGAGACACGAAATATTGAGCGAAATCTACTGAGCAGGACATCTACCTAGTGGCAGAATCGTATCACGTATCACTGGCGCTAAATTCATACTGCAGGTCAGAATGCACGAATAGCCTCGTGCAATACATGTCGATACTCACTCTACGAGGAAGGTCAGATTTTCAAAAGTCGGCGGATTATGCCCTTATTTTTGGTTGTATGATGGAGCTGGAATTTTAAGCAGCCTGCTTCGCTTCGCTTAATTGCTCATATCCGAGCTCGAAGAAAGGCTTTAATGACTTCTATGGATTTGATCAGGAGTTTTAATTACGATGTGTCTAGATTAACATTAAAGATGAAAGAGATTTGAAAATTGATAATACATGTTGGCAAAGTAATGGAAGAAAGAGTAGTATGTACATATATTCGATGGGATGTTTTAGACAGGTCGTGAGATCAAGGCTTATAATCAAGAATATATCATACTAGAACAAGACTTCCTAGACGTCTTGAGGTTAGTTGTGCATTAAACCCATATTGCTTAGATATCATACCACAGAAGTAATATAATATCTCATGCATTGAATTTGCTCCCCATATGTAAATTTAGCAGTTACTACAACCGAATCCATCGTCAATTGAATTTCAGCTCTAGGCACTGAGCGACTTGCCTGTTGATTTGAAAGGCGTCTGAAAATACGAAGGAATAACTTAGACAGATTATGACTTTCCTTCGGCAGGAGTTAAAGACGATAGGTTTTAAAGAACTGAGAAGTATTGATTAATGGAGACGTTAAAAGTAACATACCACCAGATTTTATAAGGGATCTCATATTGCAAGCATTTCACACACACGAACTCTCTATTTGTTTCAAGGTCAAAGAGAAGCCAAAAGACATGATGTTAGCTTGTACCCAACCCCCCCCTCCCCCCCCCAAAAAACTTCTCTTCACTGCTATTCCCTCCCCTCCTTCTCCTTCTTCCTCCCCACTCGCGCCTTTCCCCTTTTCTCAAAATAAAGAAGTATACTCGGTCTTCTCTCTCACTGGATGGAGTTACACGAACTCGAACGCAAGCACAGGCTAGACTAATAATTTCCATGATTGATCATGTTTCTTGCCATATCACAGGAAGGGTAGGGGGTAGATAAAAAGCAATGCTTATATCACATTTAGGCATCAATCACCAAAATCGACCAAAAGTACCCGCATCGCGAAACCAGCTGACTTCGTGTCTCGTAATGAGAAAGGATCTTCGTTTGTAAGTGATTGATTGCATGAAATGTGCCTTTCACCGCGTTGTCACGCCTTGCATTTGACAACTGATGATGTGAGCATCAATGCTGCAAGATAAGGATGTGTAACTCTTATCTTGTACTGCGGGGTAGGTATAGGTAGTATCGTATGTGTCACCTCTTTATATATCAGGAGTATAAATGATTTCCATAGTCAAATATATATATATTCTCACGGATCTTAAATTTACAGGTAAAATAAAACTCATCTCATTCCGCTTGATCAAATTATCAAGATGTCATCAACGTATACCACAACCTCCACACCCACCCGCAAACCATACCATGGGTCCTGTCACTGCGGGCTCATCCGCTTCGTAATATTTATGAGCCTTCCACCCCCCGTGATCGAAGCAACACCTTCAGCAAGATCCACCGTGCGTCTCCGCAAATGTAACTGTACCACCTGTCATAAAATGGGTCTTTTTCACATCCGACTTCCAGATTCTCCAAACGATTTCATGCTTTTGAGTCCCACTGGAATGCCTCATGAACAAGGGGGATGGCAGGATCAGGGAATGAGAAATTATCAGTGTTTTGATAAAGTGCGTGATTGGTGGTTTTGTGGTATTTGTGGTGTACGTCCTTTTGCTACTGGATTGGATTTACATAATGGGGAATTGAGGAAGGTGAATTTGAAGGAACTTGGGGTTACCGAGGTTAACGGAGAGGAAGTTGAAGAGGGTGAAAGAGAGGTTTGGATGTGTCCGAAGGAAGGAGAGGTGAATGGGAAGTCGACTGAGTGGATAGAAGGGGAGACGGGGTATCTGACTGTGAATGCCATCGCGTTAGAGGCGGGCCAGGAGGGATGCGATTTGAGAGAATGGCATGAAAAGGGATGGATTAGTTACCTTGATACTTTGGATGTGAAGGAGAACAGACTAGGTAGGCCATGGAGGGGTGGAATGTATTAAGCTAGTGTTAGCTATGAGATACGAGGTATAGTCAATCACTGAAAGGAAGACGAGATGAGATGTATTCTTTCTAGAAATGGCGCAATGTGCGATGTTTCATGATATACAACTTTTGACTGCTCAACGGAAGGGGATATAAACTAGCTAAATACAAAAAACATACAAAATCACAATTTACTCGGGACCCAATTTGGTTTCCTCTTCTCCACGAAACTCCTCACTCCCTCCTTCATGTTGGGCCCCTTGTCCATCCTACTGTACCAATTCTGTTCAATCAACCTGGTCCCTTCCTCCGCACCAACGCCTTCCCATCCCATCTTGATACCTTCTCTACTCACAATAACACTATCCGGACTATTTGCTGCTATCAGCTCCGCCAGTTTGATAGCTTCCTCGACACTCTTCCCAGTTCCCACGACCCTGTTGACTAACCCCCATTCCATAGCCTCTTCAGCCCCAAGCGTCCTTCCCGTTAACGCCATTTCCATAGCTCTTTGTTTCCCTACCGTCCTAACTAGCCGAGTCAACGCTCCAGCAAGAGCCACAACTCCAATTTTCACCTCGGGCAACGCAAACACCGCATGAGATTCGGCAATCACCATATCTGCATTTATGATCATCTCACAGCCACCCCCAAAACATATTCCATTTACAGCACATATTATAGGCTTCTTTCCACCTCTCCGGCTTAGACCTCCAAACCCAGATGTTGGTAATGAGCGAGCTTGACTCGAGGCAGAAGTAGATAACGAATTATTGGAATCCCATTCTTTGAGATCTGCGCCTGCACAGAAACTCCTTCCAACGCCTGTCAAGATGGCACATCGAAGACCAGGCTCCGCGTCAAACCATCTGAAAACTCGATCTAGTTCGTTGTGGGTAAAGGTATCGAGGCAGTTGAGTGATGAAGGTCGGTTGATGGTTATGAGGAGAGTGGAGGCGGTTGGGAAGGATAGGAGTGTGTTTTTGAGGGGTGTACCGGTGGACATATTGTGGAATTTTTGGGATGGCGGGGTATAGTTGAGGGATTTGCAGAGTAGAAAATGGAGATAAGATCAAGAGAGGAAAAGGGAAAATTGTGCAACGATTATCGTACAGATTTAATTTACATTGTGCTTAGAGTTGTAGCTGAAGATGCGCTGTCAATGATCGTGTCTCCATATTTTGTGGAGAAGTTACCGGAGGGCCTCGGCAAACTTGCCCAATGTCCGCAGGGGTAAATCAGTTTAGCTTAGGGTATGGTATCTAATAGTTCGGACTGCAATCCAACAATTATTAAAAGCTCTCAATATCTGAAAGCAATATAATACTCAAAATGAATTTGATATATTAAATGATTTGAATGTATTTTAACAATTAGAATCATTCAATTGAATCCAGATAATGAGAGCTTCTGATTATGGGACTGCAGTCTGGACTATTAAACACTCTGGCTAATTTACGATATTATAGCCTGAACTACGCTTGAATCATCACAGTGTACTACAAATCACTTTTTGCGTACAATATCAGCACTTTATACGATTTTCTATAGTGTGAGAAGAGTTGTGATATTTACCCTTCAGGAAAGTTTCACGCCAAGTAAGCAAGAGCAGTAACAGCTTCAGTATCCTCCTCTTAACCAGGCCTTAATTCACCAGGCATTCTCATCGTCACAGTAACAAAAGCTAATCTCAATTTAGAAAGCTTAGCTTGCAATTCCACAGAAGCCTCAGCTCCTTGAAATGCCTTTGCTAGTTCCTTGGGCCATTTTCAAGACATTTTCCAGGTTGACCCCAAGATGGTGACCCCGCTTCTGATACACAGAATATATCTTTAGCTACCAATTCAATTGGGTTCCATAAGGATGATTGCTGGTCTGGATCAAAAGCTTTGCGGTAAACTTGCATCATGTTGTCAATAACTAAGGGCATCGTAAGCTGGACTGATTGGAAGGAATGTACTCGGATCATCGCAAAAGGACATGAGCTGCAGCTTCAATGGTGGCTTCGACGAGAGACATAGACGTGAAATAAACCTTTATCTGTTGGTATACGTGCTTTAATATATTCCGCCATCTTCAAAGGGGAAAAGCCACCCGCTTCGGCCCAAGGTAGCAAAGGTGTTGAGCAACCATGTTTCTCCAGAAACGAATGATGTTTCTGCTCTAGATTTTTTGCACGAGTATGTATCAAATCTGGATCTGCTTCCACCTGTTCAAGATGACTTCTAACAATCATTTCAGCAAAGTGCGCTGACCATCTTCTCATAAATGTTGGTGGAAGTGATCTGTACACATCTACATATGCCAAAGCCATGAATCCCGCGGTAGACAATTTTTCGTTTCTCAAAACTCTATTACGCGGGTAGCCCGTGCACCGACCCCTAGTATTAAATTGGTCAGAGACAGCGTTAGCCTACATGCTTATTTCTACCCTACTACATCGCCATGTGCTGCTCCACATTCACTCAGATTTGATGCTGAGTTTTGAACGGTTGGTGTTTAATGTACGAGTCCAGCAAGGATTGGGTGTTCTAAGGATGTTAAGGCGTCTAAAGTTCCAGACATACCGATCTCTCCTGTTGCCGGAGAACACTTGATAATTGCAGACCTGAAGCTACATTCAGTAACATCATGGTGGGAGTATCTACTTGCGCTGGAGCAACCGTCCAATCGTTAGGCATTCTATCTCCACTTTCTCATCTTGTTCCAATCCAATGCGGTTGCAAACAAGGGGGCATATCTTGCACAGAAGATATACAAGCTCCTTGAGCTGCTGTGCGTTTCGATGTTATATTTTCAGCGCGATGCCACACTGAATCTTGAGGTTCTTTTGACGATTCATCGGCATTGTCATCGATAGTTGCGGGGAAACCCCTAAGGATTCATGAAGAGTATTAAAGACCTATTGAAAATGCAAAAGTAATAGCTTGATATTTCACAGTGAAGCGAAATTGTTTCCAGTGAAACTTTCGTGTTCCTCCGCGAGTCACTCCTCCCAAAACGACACAATCACATTTTCGTGCCACGTACTCTGTAGCCATAAGTTGGCTTGTTTGAAAGACAGCTACAACTAGTGCGATGAACGCCACAATGAATGCAAAAAGAGCAGTGGAGTTCGTCATATTGATCTGGTACTGACACATTATCTTCTTGAGGCCACATGTAACGGGTCTGAGCATCGAAGCCTGATATACAGCTGAGATTTAAGTCTAGATCCAGCTGACGATCTAGATGATGAGTCACAAGACGAGCAAGCTACCTAAAGTCGTTTAAACATGAAGTTATCAATACTTCTAATTCCGAAATTATCCAAATTCGGTTTCACAAACCGCGCAGTGTAACTTCTTGAACGTCAAATAGTATTGTCTTCCTATATCTAAATACCTGCTAGTTGCAAAGAACACCACGTCAACACATCGGTGGATCGATCTTAGTCCAAAAGATCAAGCGGTTCCGATATTCAATTAACTCATCGAATCATACATTGGTTATATGATTTAAAGTATGTAAAGAATATTTTCTATAGACGGCTGAGTAGCCTTGCTAAAGGACTTTACTGAGAGAATCTCGATAATTAGTATGCAAAATATGTTGAGGCTGGGACTTTGGCTGATGGATGAAGTATCAAAATCATTAACTCGAATTTGTGAGTCAAGTCATCATAGTATTCTTCACACCTATTCAACTCTTCCTCAGTATTATGGCTAAGTCCGGCTCTCAGATGTACCACTGGAGCCCTCGACGGATCGTCAAATCTTAGCCTTGAAACGGTATTTCCTTATGGCCTAGACTGCACCAATCCGGTATATCCAACAGTCCAGACTGCAGTCAGTCATCTAAAAGCTTCCAGTATCTAAGTGAAACTCAGCATTCGGCATGTATTCAGTCCCCAGATGAGTTGAATGTTCTAATAAGACTGATAAGTGGAAAGATTCTGATCGTAGGCTCGTACCCTGGAAGATGCACACCTCGCTGTAACAATTAGAACGACAAAATGTAATAAAGCCTAAAGTACCAAGTAATTTCTGCCTTTTCTGCATCCTACTGCTACCCATCCATCATCCCAGCCGCACACTTGACCTTCAGCAACCTAACCCCCTTCTTCAACCCGCCATATGCAACCCATCGTTCCGATCTCCCTATACGTGTTACCATTCCACGCCTGCTTGAACTGTCATGATACTAAGTTCCGGTCTCGTCGCGGTTTTTAGATCAGCGGTATATATATTCTTCGCTAAGAGAGAACCTCGGGTCTTTGATCTGCTGTTGTTGATAGGGAGATTTGTTGACGCAGTGAATGCGTATTCTTGTTGGCGGGAGCAGATGAGACTTGGGAGATCTGGATGGGTGGTTTGAATGGCTATCGCGATGTGGTGGTGGTTGGGGTTGATAAGTATTGAGTTGAGTACAAAGGGAGGTGGTGTTGTCGTGGGTAGAGGGTTTTGGACCGTTACTCTTGAATCTTTCTGCTCTACGTTGTTATAGTACCACATGTTATTTTACCACAAGAATGGTAACTTCAGTCTCTTCGCTGTACGAACAATCTCCTTGCAGCCTTAGTATTGCACACCTCAGTACGCAATGGCCCTTGAAGACACTGGTATTTTCGCTCTGCTTTTATATAAATCAAGAATTTTGTAGTAGCGCTCTAGAGTTCTAAAGATATGAGTCTCTTATAATACATGTGGTCAGAGACCACATATCATGGTAGAGTTTCTAAAAAAAAAACTATGATTTCTTTGATTTCGCTCTGTGCGTGGCATTCAATTACTCAGCTGAATAGTTCTCCGCATGAGCGATTCCAATATCATTGAAATATAAAGTCTTTTGACCTAATACTTTGATATTAAACGTGTTTGCTAGCTTGTACAGGCAGTCGTTGAATCATTATCGTAAGTACAAGAAATTTCGAGAGAAACATAGACACGAAGACGAATACTGAAGTCAGGTTCAAACATGGTAACGAAGCAAAGTACTCTGGAAGCGGAATAAGGAGTAGAGTGTTCAATAGTCCGAACTACAGCTCAACAATAAAAAGCTTTGAAACAGTCAATTCCTTTGAAATATTTTAATCATTCAAAACGTTATTGAATTAGATTTGAATGTTAAACTGATTTGGAATAATAAGAGTATGGAACTGATAATAGTATCTTCAGCATTTCAAAGTTAGAATTATTGGAAACACTAATGAGGAGAATTTAGATCTAATTTAGATATACAATCAACATCTATAGATCAAGCGATTGAGGATAGACTACCGAATCAAGCCCCTTATCCAAAGAAATCTGCAAAATTACAAAAATAGAATCGAAAAAGTTTGTACAAATGAAACGAAAAGCATGAAGCCTATTGCTGGTATGTGAGTAGCTTTTTCTCTCAAACAAAACGTGTGAATGAATGGTGAACTAACTGCATGAGGCAGAAATTCCAATATCAAAGAACACTTTCAATAACGGCTAGCATAGATTTAATGATCCTCACAATCCTCTACATCCCAATTTCTTCATCGTATCCCTTACGCAAAGCCTTCTTAATGACTTCATGATATTTGGCAGCATGGTAGACAGAGAAAACAACCAGTGATCTCATGATGGCATTGAGCAAAACACAAGGGCGATTTCGAAGAACTAGATATCAAGCAAGAGTCAATTACACAAGTAAATGCAGGAAACAATTCAAACTCATCCCATCATGTAAGAATACATGATTCTTAATCCAAGCAAAGTCGCCTTTCTCATTTGCATTTACTTGCTAGAAAAGCCACCGTCGTCTCGGTCCGGATCATATCTCCAGGGAAAGAACTCAATATCACATGTCACATACCCAATTTCACATAAACCCAGCCCACACCCCAGACTGACTGCCTCTGTCTAACTCCTCTTCTCACCCACACTTTATTGTCTCATTTCAAAAGTTACGATCTTTTCAATATCTAGATCAGCATATCAGCACATCAGCACATCAGCACCTCTTCACTACTCTGTACTAGCCGACCTCTCCTCGGATAGACCGCCTCGCAGGCCGTGCTCGCGCAATCAATCATCTCCTTCCCAATTGACTTTCGCTGAGCTGCATATTAATTTTTCTTTACCAAACTTCTCACACACCACATTATTCAAACCAAGAGAAGATCTTCAACAAATACGAAAAATCAATACCGTGTACCATACCCAAAGCTATCAACGACCTTTCATGGTGATTGGATGGAAATATATATTCCGTGCCGCATGGTATCGAATGATTATTGATTGGGTGTGCAAGATCATGAACCTTTTGAAATTTCGGTATTGCACACAGAGTACCGGCTCCCGATATGAAGAAAATAAACCACGCGCCATAATGGATATCGAAGTTCTTGTTTGACTGTCAAGATTGATTTGAGGTATTAAGCATTTGATTGTTTCGTCTAGTTGAATGGCGAAATGTACTGAATGTTAAACTCGAACGAGAACATCGAAAGCATATGATTATCAATCTCAAACTGGAATATTGATTATACATGTAATATGCCAGTTACTTGGTATGCAACCTATTTTGTCCATCGCGTGCCGCCATTCATCTATCCATTCATCCAACCCATCTATTCATCCATTTCGCCATACCTCCTAAACTCATAATCAACCGACCGAACTCCCGAGATGGTGTGCTGCGGGGAAAAATTCGATGAATACTACTACTCAAACATGCAAGAAAGAGCGTTCGACATCTAGATTCGCATTCCGTGACTGTGTGCGAGTAGATATATCCAAGAATGAATATCTTGGATGTAGATACTAGATGTCGGACCAATCACTATTTCTTCACGAGTAGCCAAGAGTTTTTAAGATTTCATGCGGGTTATGGTGCCGATGTTACCTTGAAGTAACAATGAAGTGGGTTTTAATGAAGAAAACAGGTACCCGAGCGGATAAAAGCTATTTGATATTTACCCACAACATCTGTTAGATAGAAATTGGAGATCAAGGCAACATGTACGTAATGGATGTGCATGTGTTTATGAGTATGAAGAAAAACATCAAACTTCAATTCTCCAAGTACAGACCTACTCTTCGAATGAAATCCACAAACTTGTTGATTGAGAAGAAGAAGGTATAAGATTAAAAACTAAAGACTAGAGACTAAATGCGAAGCCGTAGATATAATGACATCAGATAGATATCCGCAAAGACTATCCCCAACGACCCCCAATGCCTTTACTATACTATTCCTCCAACCAAATTCCCAATCAAATGCCGTCATGACTCGTAAAATTTTTCATCTTTCCTTCCAAAGATAGATACTATGTACTTATATTGTAATCTGCCCTTTACCTCTACTCATCCAATTTCTCCTCGAAATTACTTTTCCTCCTCGTGTCAGGCGCGGGCAAATTCTGTGCACCACTGTTCCCAACACTATCTGGACCAAAATAATGTTGTCTCCCTTCTCCCACCCCTTGCGGTGGCGTCAATGGACTGACCACTGCGGGTCTCCCTGAACCTTGCTCAAATTCATGCTCCTCATCATTTGGCCTCTCAATCTGTATCTCAGGCGTCGGTAGATTTCCATAATCTCCATCTATACTCACACTCGCATCACTGATTTGTCTCAAATGAGTCCTTTCACTCTCAGTCACACTGCTCAAATCGCTGTGGATCCTCTCTCTTGTCGCACCTCCCGCCTGTTCATTAAGTGTTACGCTATCTGCGCGAGCAGGAGAAATGGGAGAAGATCTTGGACCCGAGCTTCTAGAGACGGTGCTAGCATGCGAGCGATTGGAACCTGCAGATGGAGAATGGGTGATGGGAGTTTGATTGCGGGAAATGCTATTCCAAACATTAGACTTAGGGGAAAGGGGCACGAAGCCTGTGTTATGGAGTTCGGAAGGCTGAGAGGTATCTACAAGGTAAAATTCATTAAAGTTTGACTGGGAATGCAGAGATAAGGGGTCACATACCCATCATTTCGTGAAATTGTGTGTCACCTGGCATTTCGGCAGCGAACACGCGTGTATGATCAGTACCAGCTTCCGAGGATACCGCATGTAGTTCAGTTTCATCAGTTGTGACTGTAGGAGCCTTCGCATCTCTAGGTGTAGAGTACAGCCATCGGAGAGTGTTCCGGCGGGTCTCGGTCATGGTTCCAGCTTCGCTTTGGCGTTCCGCTCGCGAGATGCCGAAAATCTTGCGACGACGATAGATGATGAATGCTAAAATGAGAAGCGTGATGAAGAAGAGACCTAAAACAACACCTAGAACAGGCCCAAGATATGCGGGTGTTCCTGATTTGACAGCAACGGCTGTAGGAAGCAATGTTCGGTTGTTTGGGGGGGTTGATGAAGCTGGCGTATATGGATACCAATCTGTGATTTTGGTTGTATTATAGGCAGATTCCAGGAGCTTTGTCATGCTCGAATTTGTAAAACCCCCGGATGGTTTAGTTTGTGAAGCGCTACCAGTTCCAGAACCTCCGATCACAGATACGACTTGACTCGGTACGGTATAATTGCTCCAAACCAAAGGATCATAGGAGTCCAGCCATTGCGGGTCACTAAGATTGAATATTTGGATTATACCACCTTCAAGGCAACTTGGAATATCACCACTAAGAGAGGCATATCCCCCTACAACGATCATTTGATCAGGATATGGTTTGGCACACTTATGTCCGGCTCGACCGTGAGTATTGTTTCCAGTGTAGACTTTCGTCCATATGAATGAAGGAAGCGAAAGAACGTAAACATCATCCGAAAATGGCTGCGTAGTTTGAATGCCGTCATAACCTCCATACCAGTATATATTATGGCTTGAACCATCTTCGGCTGATGCAACCACGGTACATCCTTGGGTCAATGCCCCTGGAGAATTCCCTGATGTTTCTTGTTCATACCAAACTTTTTTAGCGATGTCGTAAATGGAAACAGTCGTCATGAAGCCGGGACTTATTCGACTCTATTGATAATCAACGAGTATAACATAAGACGGAAGAGCAAAGACTCACGCTTTGGGCATTGATAGATGCATTGTTGACCAGGACAATGCTAGAATAAGAAGGATCAATAACTCCACCAACCGCAACCAAGATTCCTCGCTCTGAAACGGGAATCCAGGCAATTTCAGGATCAGCACGGCCTGGAACAGTCGACGGAAGGGAGTCATTAGACCACTTGGGTGCCGTTTGACTCGCCATATCAATACTAATCAGAGATTGGGATGCCATATTAGCTAGATAAGACGCATTCCTCAAGCCTGGCTCTTTGTAAATAGGTCCAAAGTTTGCGGCTCTGTATCCCGAAAAGTAAAAACCTAAATTTTCTGATGGAATGCTGACGGCTCCCCCGTATGTCACATATCTTGTCAAATTTGTTGGTAGTTTGATTTGTTCAAAGCCTTGGTTGAATTCCTTGAAAGGTGTACCATCTGAGTAGACTTCGTATGATATGGCAGAATCTTCATCCGGCGATGAGAAGGCATCAGTAAGAGACAAAAGCCCGCCATAAGTATACCATTCGTAGTCGTTTGCAAACATTGCTCCATCAACATAGTTTGGACCTAGATTACTGGAGGATCCCCCATTCGGAGCCTTGGAAATAGTTGTAAGGATAGAAGAGATATTGTCTGATGTATGGAAAGAAGTACTGAAGTTGAGAAGGTACACGAGTCCAAGTGGATTGCCTTGAAGACAGTAAGTACAGTCTAAATATCCGAGCATTCTAACTTACCATCGCCAACGGGAGCACCGTATATCCCACTGCTCAAACCAGGCTCCCAGTACAATTCTCCTCCATCAATATAGAAGGTATCTCGAACCACCGCAGCTAAATTCGTCAATTTCTGTTCCAGTGGAAATATTTAAACGTTGAGACGTCATGTTCGCGAAGACGTACCTCGGGGCGATGTCCAGTAACACATTGTCGTATTTACCTGGTCTGGTACCCATCCCGCTTCTTGTCCCAAACATAATGGAACGAGAACGCCAACCCAATAGATGAAACTCGACCAAATCATTATGAATTAACAACTATTAAGTTTGGACACCGTTCTTTTCGTGATGCCCTTCAGATTGAAGATTGAAGAGGCTCGGCGCATCGCAAACCAACTTGTATCGTGAATGTACCTGCACGAAACTTTTCTCCTACTTCACCAATAAAGATTGGTAGAAAGAATCGCCACTTCCGCCACCAAAATCGGCGGTGCTATGACTTTAATGCTTGATGTTCATTGAGGCCGAGAAAGACATCGGTATCCAAAGATGACCATTCTTCTGACTGTATCAATCAATGTACACGCACGGAAAGGAAGAATGCGACCCTAGCATCGGTTCAATGGCCTCTCATGAATGTGCCCGCTCCAAGTGGATTAACGGGGATCGACTGAGGATTGGTGGGAGAATGCTTGAAGTTGCTGCATACTACAATAGCAGGGTAAGCTCAACGAGCGATTTGACGAGAATGTTTAAATTAGCGAATAATTTTCAATTAGTTAGTGTTAATAAAATTCCAACTCCTCAATTGATTTATATAATCTCTATCAAAGGCTAGGATCTGACATCGTTTTTCTTTCTTACTATATCTCTTTATAAACTATATAATAGACTTTTATTTATTATAATTTTTTTAATTTTTCTTAAAATCAGCTTTGAGTATTAATATAAATAGTAAAAACGAGAACATACTATCTCAGATAATTTCAGTTGATTGATTAATAAAAAAGGTTATTATTAAATTAGACGTTCTCGATCTGATAAGGTATGAAAGCTTGAATTAGTTTACGACCTAGTCTTAAACAGTCCCTGCAATCCATCAGCCTTGTGTGGGTAGCAAACGATTCAGCTGATGCCAACGCAAACTCCCAGAAGAGTCTGAGAGGAAATAATGAAGTGATCTCATCAGCCAATTGATATGTTTTGTGTACTATTAGTAAGTGTATAGTAAGGTGTGTTGCATCATAATAGGAATAGATCACCATTGGAAATGAATGAGAACATGTATGAAAATGTATGCTGTCACGGCTGTATGAGTATTCTATTGTTGTGAAAGTATGATAAGAACAATACGAGGAGGTTTATAAAAAGATATAATAAGCAATCAGAACGAGCTTATCGATCTTTAATTAAAAGAGTGCTTAAGCGAGTTTTCCTTTCCCTTTATTCTGTAAAAATTACTAATAATTAGTATATCTTTTATTACTGTTTTAATAATTGTTACGGGAGCTGCCTCTAGGGTCACGTGGAAGTGTCTAGAGATCTCTC